>AYEL01071279.1:0-15739 GCA_000484575.1 Olivierus martensii
TCGATATATCGATATCCTAAAATTTCGATATTGATATATCAAAATATCAAACCAAATATCGATATATCGACGATATGTTGGACAAAAAAAGCTGCAACACTGTAAAAAAGAGAAGAGAATTAAAAATATTTTTATTGCATTTTGTTGAGACTGATTTTATTCAGATTACAAATTCCAGTATTTTTCACCGAGTGATGATAAAAAGATGAGGTTTGATAGTCTTTTCCCTTAGGGACTGGATGGCGGTAACATGTTGGCGTGCCACTCGTCCATCTGGTCATCTCCTGAAAAGATTTTTGGAATTCTGGGCCCGGCCCGGCGATGCCCGTTCTTCACCATCCGGCCCCTACCACAGATGTAGGAGCAGCCAGTGGTTGGAACTAGCTCCGCCCCTCCGTAATCTCCCTGATTGGAAAAGGGTGGAAAGAATGGAAAAACGACTTATTTTGATATCCTAACAGACTGAAATATTTCCGTAATTGTATTGCTAAAACCAAAATTATAGCTTTTTGCTGTTAATGTTGAGGAATATGAGGACATTGTGACATCATGATTTGCATTGGTATTTTCATTGCATTCGTAGTTTGAACAATTTATTGCAAAAGTCTTGCCTCACTACGACATCACTATTTTTTTATAAAATTTTGTTTTATACAAGCTATAATAATAAATAGATGATTTGATAGTCATAAGAATTCGCTTTATGATGGATGGATAAGTTTGTATGTAAATCCTTCCTTCCGCTTGCATACATACGTCTAAATCATGAATAGACTGATCATTATTAACTACGAGTGAAGCCGTCCAACTGGTGGGGTAAACCAATGTAGCAACGTCGTAAAATCGACGATATAACAAACTGGCTTTGTGGCCATTTATGTGGCCATTTTTGGTGGCCATTTATGTTAGTATCTGTAAGTATAATACCCAGATCCAAATAGTTAATAAAAAGGGTGTAGTACTCCAATATGCACCGTTATACCATGTAATCCCACTATTTCAGTGGCTTCATTTGTTGTTAGCATTGAGCATCTCTATCCATATAAAACATTCTTTATCTAAATTCACAATCGTTTACTAATACTTGAGCATGAGAAGTATATAATTAAATTGTAGATAAGTTGTGTTTCCGGAGCTTTTGATTTCCTTGTTAGCCTGCCTTATTACAAAGTTTGCATGTTAAGTTGTTCTATTTTCCTTTTAAAAAACTTCCAAACGCTGTTGACATTTCGTGATCCTACAGCTCTATGTCTTGACTATAAAACGATGCTTTCGTTTATTGATAATAGCGCCATTTCGAATATACTTTTATTGACAATTACACCATCTTGAATATCGAATATTTCGTTTATCGATAATACGATATATCGATAATCAAAAATACTGATATAATACATATCGGTAAATCCGATATATCGATGATATCGGCCCAACACTAATTGACATCATAAAAGGAGGCGGACCTTTGTTAATAAGACTAGTCTATGCTTACAACTCGCATTAATCGGCCGGATTGGCCGCGTGGAAACGCTTCGGCTTTCCACTCTGGAGGACCCGGGTTCGAGTCTCGGGTCCCACCCCCTTGAAAATATTTATCATGGGGTCCGAGCCCGGCCTTCGATCCCCGTCCTCCACAATCCGGCTGACCCCTTCGCAGGAGTGGGCAGCCTGTGGAAGGGCTTGTTTCGCCCCGTCACTTAGTATTCTCCCTGAATGGAAAGTGGTGTCATCTGTTAACAAAAAAAAAACTCGCATTAATCGAATATTTGCTCGCACTAACTGAAAAACGGTATCAATTTTATAAGTCGCACTAATCGAAATCGCATTATTCAAACTCGCACTAATCGAGGCCTACCTGTATATGTATATATATACACATCTATCTATTTTATAAAAAAAATAAAAATAAAAAAAGCCACAATAAAGTTTAAATTAAGATAAAATAATGAAGAGTCATACTAAGTCACCCACTTATACTCTCTCTCTCAAAATTTCGTGACACCAAATGAAAAGGTGCTAAATATGGCATAAATCACAAGAACATTGGTTTAACGCTCGTATTAGATAATGACCAAAAAATTATGTATATATTTATTGGCGCGGGGCCCGTAGCATATGCTACTTTTATTACTACGTTAATCCGGCTCTGAAAATAAATGCATGCACAAATGACCCTGATATTAATTTTTATAGAATTATTTCTCAGCAATAATCGACCAAATGCAAAGCTTCAATAAAAGAGAGATTTGTACAAATTGAAAATCATGCTAATACTTTCGGTTACTCTACAATATCCCATTATTACGAAAAAAGGATGATGATTAACTTAAAAAGTATTGCACACAGATTTCTATTTACTACTAGATAGCCTGGTGCTTTTGTTTTCCCTTTCTAAATCTGACCTCACTATCTTGTTGAAAAGAGTCGAGTACCTACTAGGACATTATTGAGAAAGGGAGGAAGGAGAGTCTGCTTCCAATAAAATTTCAGGAATGTGAAATCCTGTCGTTTTTTTCTCTTTCTATTTTCTCTCTCATTTTCCTACTTAAACCTTGTTGAGGCTCACCAGGTTTGATTTTTACTAAAAATCTCTCCAAAGAACTTTTGCTTCTGCCTTCTCCTGAGGATGTTTCAGAAATATGACATTGTCTGAAATGACCAGACAA
Source organism: Olivierus martensii (assembly GCA_000484575.1). Taxonomy (NCBI): domain Eukaryota; kingdom Metazoa; phylum Arthropoda; class Arachnida; order Scorpiones; family Buthidae; genus Olivierus; species Olivierus martensii. Next base: position 2,667 of record AYEL01071279.1, read on the forward strand.
TGTCAACTTATTATAATTTTTATAATAAAATTATTACAATTACGACTTATTATAATTTTTATATTTGTTTCTGCCTTCTCCTGACGATGTTTCAGAAATATGACATTGTCTGAAATGACCAGACAATGTCGACTTATTATAATTTTTATAATAAAATTATTACAATTACGACTTATTATAATTTTTATATAAGGAATGTGTTTTTTAAGAGAACACACAATACACTGATACAAGTTCTAGCACGTGAGTCGGTTATATTCGAAATAAAGGTCATATACTAAGCAAAATTTTTCGCATCCAAACAGGATGCATACCAAGTTGGATTTATTCCAATGCAGATGTATACCGAGGTATCACTGTATTTCAAAATATAATATGACGTTAAAGTGGAAAATTGTAAAGAGTAACCCGTTGATGTTCTTTGATGTGTATACATGTCATAGAAGTGGAACAAAAAATGATAAAAAATCAATTAAAAAAATTAAATCCTGAGTGCACAGTTCTGCAATCAATGCAACTATTGCAGAACTGTGTTTTTGGGTGAAAATATGTGCCTCCAATGATAGGCCTTAAATTTTTTGATTGTTAGAATTTGTTTTTAAATTCCATTTTAAAGATAGAAAATGTGAATAGACTGTATTATAGAATTTGGATTATTTTTCATTAAATCTTGTCGATTCTGCTTTCTATTCTATTATATTTTAGTTATCTTATTTCGATTTTGGGATAAATTTATTTTTGAAATTTTAAGTAAAACATTAAATTTTAGTATGATGTACTGTAAAATTTGTAAAACTGAAAAATGCTGCCAATAATACAAAAATTTTGGTTAATTCTGTTATAATAAACATTATTTATATTTTTACTTATTTGTTCATTTATTGCTTTACTTTTACTGATAATTTATTAAAATATGAGAAAATCCTAATGCAAACAACCTCAGGCTATAAAAAGGGCTAGCACATTTATTGTTTTATTGCAGCCAGTCGTTTCACAGGAAATCACAGCCAAGCCTACTTTATTGTGCTGCATCTGGTATTGGGTGTAGTGCAGTGGTTCCCAACCTCTTTTTGGCTATGCCCCATCTAAGTATTTCTTAAAAATCCTGATGCCCCCTGTGACATATAATTTTTATTACTCAAAAAATGACCTCCTATACATGTGTAAGAAGCCTAAAGGCCATTAACTTGGTCTAAACAAGCTTTCAAAGAACATAGCATCCATGAAAGAGAAAAATAAAAGAACAAAAGGACAGTTGAAGTGCTGAGGAAGTAATCACCAAGAAGTTGTTAAAAAAAAATAATAATAATATGAAGTGATATGAAAAAACATCAAGTAAAATTTCAAAACTGCCATATACATTCTGATTTTAAAAATGTGCATGTCACAATATATATTTATATACTGTATATGAGGACCCCTAGAATTATAAGAAATTAGTGATTGTGTTTTTTCTCGAGATTTGGGAATTCTCGAATTACTAATTAATTTATTTCTTGAGATTTTAAAAAAATGTTTAGTTTAAACAAATACCTGTTTTTAATAAGGATAAAAAGAAATGTTGCAGAAAAAAATCATGCGAAATGAAAACAAATAACATTTGATTGTTTTATGTTTGATTTTTATTTAATATTTTAATTATATTGAAAAAATAAATTGCATTTGAATAATACAGTCGACTCTCTATAACTCGAACGTCCATAACTCGAAATCTTCCTTAACTCGAAGTACTTGCTTGTCCCGGGCAGGAAACACATATCACCAATGCATTATTTACCTCTATAACTCGAAATGTTTTGATGTAACGTCTCCCTAACTCGAATATTTCAGTCTCGTTGTTGTCTATCGATACCTTTGTTCAAGGTTGCCAACTCAAAGTAAAGCATTTATCACATTTATGTACATAATAATAACCAAAAATTATTGTAATTTTTAAACATAGAGTAAGGTTAATTATCATTCTGCTTAAAAAACGGATAAATCTGTAGTGTTCATTGTCATCGAGTGTAGATCGTCACAGCTTCACCGGCAGGGAAAAATAACAAATTTTTTTCAGTTGATCAGCTAGATTATTAATTTTAGATTTTACCTTATTATAAATCTTATTGTACTGTATTGTAAATAAATTGTATTGCAATTAAATTGTTTAACATATTTTTTGTTGCGACAGTCTAAACAGAGATTTGATTATTCAGTAAGTTTAACGATTTTCCCTAACTCGAAATTTCCCTAACTCAAATTTTTTTCGTGGTCCCTTCAACTTCAAGTTACAGAGAGTCGACTGTATTTAAAAAATAATCATATTTGTTTTACAATTATTTTGACAGTTTTATTAAAATAGCTTTTCAACACAAAAACAGCCTATTCATTTATCTGATAAACGGAATCTTATGTTTGGATATAAAAATTCTATAAATGGAATTTTTGTGCCCAATCTTATATAGACATATATGAGCTTTTTAACCCATATGATTTCTTATTTTTTACACATTACTATATTTGATTATCTATACCAATGATTCTCAACCACTGTGCTGCGGTTGCTAATGTATTATCAAATCTTTGACAGTGTGCCGAAAAAATTAAGAGTGAATTGTATGAATCATATATATTAAATAATTAAACATGGTTGGCTGAATATCCCTTTTGCAGTTGAAATACTGTACCAATTCCTATAAATAGGATATCATTAGAAAAATCTAACCCTCGAATTTCTAACAACCAGAATTTTTTGTGGTACCATAATTTAAAAATTAAAAAATAAAAATAAAAATTATAGTTTCTCTAAAAAGACAAAATCTGCAGGTAGTGCTATAACTTAATAAGGGCGGTCATTTAATGATTCTGTATACAAGTATGTCTGTAATCTGAATGTAATAAATAAGAATAAATACAATATCAGTTAATAAAAGTTTGTTATCAAATCTAAATTATTATTTAAAATCCATGAACATTATAAATAGTTTTCGAACAAAAAAAATTTTTTGTTCGAATTTTATTTAAATTTATTATGTTCTGTTATGTTCTTTGCCTGAAGAGGATGCAAAAAAGGCATCGAAAATGTTAGCAACAAAAATTATTTGAGTTTTCTTACACCTGCCGGTTTGTGCTTCTTTAATAGTTAAATTATTTAAAATATTTAGATGTGCCACCAGATTTTAAAATATTAAAATGTATTTCTTAATAGAAAAAAGATTGAGAACTACTGATCTGTACCAACAGATATGCCTCTTAGGAAAAGTTTAGGACTCTCCTATTTTGGCTATGTAATTTTCTAAGAGTGTTCTGTAGTTGCTGGCCATTGGGTGAAGATGGTAGTTTTGGAGAATGATTGAGCTATTCACTCATATCCTCTGATAAACTACTGTATATAACACCATGCTAAACTATATCCCCTATTTATCATAGATGTCATTAGATATCATTGTTACTCTGGTGAACTGCTGAATGGGGTAAAAACCAGATATTTGTTTTGACTTTGTTATGTAACATCACAAATCTGCTACTTCATAAGATGGCAGGTCTGCAATAATAGAAATCTTTAAAATTGCAATAAAATGAATGATTTTTGTACACTTTATTGATCTATGTGTTAAAATGTGGTTTATATACCTGTTTTAAATATTATTTTGTTATTCGAAATATAGTTAGTAGAAGTGACGTGGATAAATCACATGACTTATTCGCTTAGTGTATTGACTCAAAGACATCACAGGGCCAAAAGAGGGCCAAAATAATTAATGTATTGGTATGAAATTTTTAGGATACAAAGTCACAGAATTTTTTTAATTCCTGAGGTATATAAGGATTTTTCTCGAGAATCGGCATTTCTTACAGTGATTGTGCTTGAGATTCCCGCTTCAAGATTTCTTGAGGTGGGAATCTCAAGCACAATCACATATAAGAAATGCAAAAAATTCACTGTTAATAATTCATTCTCGAATTTCCCCCCTTAAAAATAAAATTGTGGGGCATGCACCCCATGTTGGGAACCATGGATATAGTTTATTAACAAAGTAATTAAAGTAAAGTAGAAAATGTTAGAGCTATTTATGTATGAGAGAGGATGATTTTTGTATATGTCATATTTTTGATTATAAATTCAAAAATTTATAAAAAATTGAAATAAAAATTATTGAAATGAATGAAAAATATAACAATAAATATATTTTAGTAAAAAAAATGACAATATTTTAATAAATTTATGTACTTTTTGAATAATTAATTAATTAAAATTTGCATAATAGGTCTTATTGATACATTTTAAAAATATTATCGAATTTTCTTCATTCCCAGTTTATTTTATTCATAAGGATACATGTCCATCTGAGAGAAAAATTGTCACAAGAGTTCTTGAGAGGGAATATTGCAAATGGACACACCTCTGAGAGTAGCTCGCAGAGGTGTGTCCATTTAAGAAATTCCCTCTCGATGCGTCTCTTGCAACATTTTTTCTCTCAGATGGACACACACCCTAGGATTTGCTGCTATTAACAAATACCAAACATTTTGTTGGACGGCTAAGATTTCATATAAAAAAAATTTGTTTTCTCCAATCTCGTATAATGAATAAAAAGTTGTGGAAAAAAATAAAATTTGAAAAAAAAATTGTACATTGTTCAAGAGGGAATATTGCAAATGGACACACCTCTGAGAGTAGCTCACAGAGGTGTGTCCATTTAAGAAATTCCCTCTTGATGAGTCTCTTGCGACATTTTTTCTCTCAGATGGACACACACCCTAGGATTTGCTGCTATTAACAAATACCAAAAATTTTGTTGGATGGCTAAGATTTCATATAAAAAAAATTTGTTTTCTCCAATCTCATATAATGAATAAAAAGTTGTGGAAAAAAATAAAATTTGAAAAAAAAATTGTACATTGTTAGAATGACAATAAAAAACAAAATAAACTGCAAAAATTTCAAAAAATTTTGATAAAAATGAAGCGAGATTTTACAATATTAATTTTTTGCATATTAATTAGGATTATTTTGAAAAAATTACCAGATTTCATTGGGTTAAATTAAAATATAATGATACAGTTTTTACACTCTGGTATTCAAAGAAAATACATTACTTGAGAATTTCTTACTTCTCTTTTTTGTGATGGTACATTACATTAATGACTAGTATAACAACTAAAAATATAAACAAAAGATGTTTATTAATAGTTAAGACATAATTAACTAATATTTATCATGTTTACATCAAATCATTTGTTTCCCGTCTGAGCCATGAAGATTCAGTTTCTTCTCATCCATGAAAATAACTGACTTCCATTGCTCAGGAGTATATTTGACATGCTCCTGACACTAATTCAATCTAATCTTTTTCATTATTTATGTAAGGAGAGGCATCTTCTTAAAACAACAGGCTGCAATTTCATTTTGGAAAGAAGCCTTTTGTTTCTGCACTTCCTATCAGTCCTATATGCTATTCTCTGAGTTGAAAAGAAAATGGAAGGAACATATAGGAATAGCAAGTACAGAAACAGAAGACACCTCTTCCAAAATGGATTTTGCAGTTTGTCATCCAAGAAGCTTTTCCTCACACAAAAAAATAAAAAAGCATGATTGAATTGGTATAAAAGAGCATGTTAAATTTGACCCCTGAGTAGTAGAAGTCAGAATTATTTACATGGATGAGAAGAAATTCAACTTGCATGGCTCAGATGGAAAGATGATATACCATAGACATGATAACTATTACTTCTCCTTAGGTAACCTGGTGAGTGTGGTTCCCCTTCAGCTAACATCTCAAAATAATCCTTATTGCAGACATCTAATTGACGTAACACACAATATAGATGTACTCTATTTTTGCATAATGTGTGAAAATATTAGATGATATACCATAACTATTACTTCACATGATAACTATTACTTCTCCTTAGGTAACCTGGTGAGTATGGTTCCCCTTCAGCTAACATCTCAAAATAATCCTTATTGCAGATATCTAATTGACGTAACACACAATATAGATGTACTCTATTTTTGCATAATGTGTGAAAATATCAATGATTGGAGAAACTGTATTATAAGAACTATGTTAAAGTGAAGACTTTTAATGAATTTTTGATTCCCTCTTTAGTTTATATGATTATAAAAAATTTATTATATTTCTGAACAAATTAAATTAAAATTCTCTTCTAAACAGTTTCCATGATTGTCCTGAATTTTATAAATTATCCTTTTTTCAATAAATATTAACATCTACTAATCTATTGTGCATATTAACTGATCAGTCATTCTATTTTGTTCGGATTTTCTATTAATTGCTAGTAAATATTGTTAGAATAAAAATAAGTAAGTGATATTTCTAACTTTATTTCTGTTAATTTAAAGACTATGATATCATGTGTAACAGTTTTTATAGGGAAAAACTCTAAATATACAGAAAATAATATCTTTTGATTTTGTTTAATTGTAAATAAACATTGGAAAAAATTCTGTGAAAAGAAACATACAAGAAATGCACTAAAATTGAATGTCATTAATAATTTTTCTTTGTTACACTTTTTTCAGTTAAAAATGCACTATCAAAATAACTTGTTATTATAAAAACAGAAATTATATAAAATTATTTTATATTTTATAGTAGTTTTTTCAAAAGTGTAGAGAAAGTGCTCCTTTGGAGTATAAGATCTTTGATGAGTGCAAAGTAATGAAAGAAATTAGTAGATATTTTTGAAAGCAACTCCCTCATAAACATACAGAATCTATGCAGACTCTCATAGGTTCCATATACTTTAATAAACATTTACATAAGTTATTTCAATGTTTTCCAAACTTTCAGTGCCTACATATTCCCTTTTAAAATTTTAGTAACAGTGGCATGTTCTCCCCTCTCAGATAAATAAAATTGGAAAAGTTATAATAATTTAAGTAGGCACAAATCATTGTAGATGTATTTATTTATTTTTTAACATTTGCATTATAATAAATTACAGATGCAATAATCTTGTGAAGTGAAACAAATATAGAAGTAAAAAGAAGTAATCAAAGTAATAAAAACTTTTATATTCCTAAAGATCTTTCACATATCCTTGGAGACAATACTTTGGGAAACACTGAGTTATTTTATGGATAGAGAGGATATGAAATATTTTTGCAAGAAAGAATTTGTGATTGCATAAACTTTACATCACCTTATAAAATAGTAATTTCAATCATATTGACTTAATTATATAAAAATAAAAATTTTATATTTAATTTTTACATAAATAGATGTATACTTTTGAATGAGTATACACCCACACTCCAGTTTGTGTTGGAAATACATTCTTTGAAAATGTGACACAAACTTAAATGATGCAAATTGAAAAAATAATTTCCATAAGAAATCATTGAAATATGGAAGATAGGGAATTAGCATTACTGTTTTCAACAAATAGAAAATTTCAAGAGGCCCTGCAATATATATACCTACTACATACTGGAGAAGAAATTGAACAATGCAGGGTGCTACTCTTAAAGCAGGGGTTTCCAAAGTTTTGCCTGGCATTACTGTTTTCAACAAATAGAAAATTTCAAGAAGCCCTGCAATATATATACCTACTACATACATGAGAAGAAATTGAACAATGCAGGGTGCTACTCTTAAAGCAGGGGTTTCCAAAGTTTTGCCTATGTGGGCCAAAAAAAAGTGTTATGGAAAAATACGTTCAAATCGATAAAAAACAGGCCAAAAAAAGTGTTATGGAAAAATATGTTCAAATCGATAAAAAGTTAAAAAAAGTGTTATGGAAAAATATATTCAAATCGATAAAAAGTTAGACCAACAGAAAGATTTATACCAATTTTATAACATAATCGTTTTTTATTTATGACAATAATTACTTTTTATTATAAATTGTTCCCAACAGAAAGATTTATACTAATTTTATAACATAATCGTTTTTTATTTATGGCAATAATTACTTTTTATTATAAATTGTTTAAAATAACACATTTCGAAAATAATTAAACAAAAATAACTAAATAATTTCAAATAAAAAAGAAAAAAATAATAAATTCATCAATTGAAGTGTGTGACTTGTGCAGTTGTTTTCTTTTAATAATATCATTGAGCCTTGGTTTTAAGTCGGTTGAATGTATTCTTAACACCGCTTGTAAATGTTCATCAATTAATTTTGATCTCAATTTGGACTTATTATTCATGATTGAGGAAGTTTTTTTGCATATATAAGTGCTTCCAAATAATGAAAACATATTTGGAAGCACTTATACATGTATTTTTTTAAACTGAACAATTTTTAATTAAATGATAAAATTTATTTATTTTTTAGAGAAAAATGTAAATTATTTCTTTGAATTCAAGATCATGGATGATCTGACATCATGGGCCGCATTTCTAGGGTTTGTAGGCCGCACTTTGGAAACCCCTGTCTTAAAGGAAGAAGAGTTTTCCCCATGGTATAAAGAATAAAAGTGTAAATGATGAGCATATCTCTTCCAGTAGTTGCCATATTGATGATATAAAACCAATAGCACTGTGGATTTGATAAATTAAGTAAAAACAGTATGTTTAGATAAATTTATTTTTTCATGAAAGTATGACAAATTATAGAAAATGATAAGTTATGAAAAGTGTTCATAACTTCTGCTATATTGGAAGATTTTGTTATGATAAGTTACTGAAATCCTGGTGTTTAGACACCAAATAATGGGTGAATTAAATAAAAATGATTAAATTGTTAGTTAAAAATTACTAAACTGTTAAAAAATCAAATATAAATGTAACTTATTTGTATAAAATAAATGTGTTTAAATGCAAAATACTAGATTGATAATTTTTATATACTGTATATTTGATTTATAATGGAGTCTATTAATGAATATATGAAATAATCAAAACAATGCCATATGTATAAAGATAAAAAAGATTTATTTTAAATCAAATAATATATTTCAGAAATGTTAATAATATATAGTAGAAGTTTATTTTGTTAATAGATTTTCTTTTGAATATGATATAAGTATTTAATATGATTCTGGAAAGAAATTTTTTAAAGTATACTGTAATAGAATAATGTATAAAAATGAAGAAAGTTTACAAATTTTTTTCATTTGGATTTCATTTCTGAGTAGCTTTTAAGAAATATAAAATAAGGATTATATTTCATATACAGTAGTGTAAAAATTGATAAATAATTTTAAATAATAAAGAAACAGTATTACAAAGTAAATGTTCATATAATAATTAAATCACATATTTTCTCCATTAAAGCTTCTAATGTAAGAGATTCTCTGAATATACCACACATTAGGATTCTTGTAGTAAGGTATATGTTAAAAAATAATATATCTTGATCAATCATTTATTGAAAAAACATTTTTTGATTTAGAAATAATTTAATCTTTATACAAAATTTTGATTTTTTTTAAATCAGTTTTAAACTTAATACTGTACTAAATTTGCATGTTGCCATTGGCTGCTAAATAATAGATAATATACAGTACATTATTTTTATTTGATATGTGAAAGAATAATAATAAAATTTTTTATCAGATTCACAAGATGTACACTTTTGATCTCTATCTAGCAAAATGAATATGAACGTTGGCTGCTAAATAATAGATAATATACAATACATTATTTTTATTTGATATGTGAAAGAATAATAATAAAAATTTTTATCAGATTCACAAGATGTACACTTTTGATCTCTATCTAGCAAAATGAATATGAACTATTAAAAAAATTTCGAAATGAAGAAAAATTACATACAGTATATTATATACAGTTATAATTTAATTAAAATACAGAGTAATGTGACTTTTAAGTTTGATATGGAAGTTATGAGATGGATTGATTATTGAATGAATAATCTAGTTAATTAGGTATATTGTATTTATTCATATAAATAATGTCCTCAAACGGCTGAAAAATATTAAAAATATAATAGCATCTTTTAATAAACTGAGTATTTTTTGATTTTCAAGATTTTATGCTTAAATTTTCAAATAAATGATTATATTCATTTTTTAATAATACAGTTATCATTCATTTCGATAATTAATGCCTTTTTATGCAAGTATTAGTAATCTCGAAATTTTATGATGAAATTTGAATAATGATGATTAAAAATAAAAATGATGTAAAAAAATATATATCCCAGAAAATTTATGGGAAAAATAGTTAACCGCTTTTATTTGAATAAATACAATTATTGAATGGGATGTATGCTATAAAATATAATACTTAAGTATATAACAATATTAAATGTGTACATAGTGTTTCAAAATCTTCCGTGGAAACTTTAAAAAATATATAATTTTAAACCCATTCTCTTTAAAGACCCACTTCAGGCATCTTTGGTTGGTTGGAGGGCTGCATTTAAAATTATGCGTTTGGGGGAAAATTTTATATAAGATAAATAATCTGAAAAACTGATTATTTTAGCTGTTTACATATTAATTTTCTTATTAATAATCTACAATTCATGTTCAAAATTATAAGCCATTTGTAAATCAGAATTTTTCAATATAAAATTTTCATTTCTAATTTGCAAAATTTATTAATCTTTACTAAATTTCAATACGATTTATTAAAATACATTAAAGTTTAGTAATTTTCAAGTATTTTATGAAAAATGGTTATGATTTTTTCTGAATATCTATATGCTCTTGCAATTATAATAAATGGGTCACGGACCGCGAATTTGATACCGCTGCTATAGAGGAAGCTAATTGGAATCGAAAAATCTTGCGCTATACTTAAATCGCAAGTTTCAGAGAAAAATCGATCTGTGGCATCATTTTTGTTTTGGCTATTATTAAATGGTTATGATTATTTAAGTTTAGTCTTTTTTTTAAATTTAAAATTTATTAAAAAAATGAATTAATTTTAAATACGAAAATTTTATTCAAAATAATTTTCGAATTTATTATTTTTTTTCGTTTATTTAAGCTTTTCATAAAATGAATGAAAAATATATCAAATTTGAAAATTTTTCCAAATTTCATTGAACAAAATATTTATTGAATGAAAGCACTTAAATGCATTTTTTTTTTATAAATAAACAAAAATATAAATTTTCGCAGTAACCATCTAGCGATTGTCTAAAATGGAAGTGATGTTACGGATCTTTAGATTGGATATTCTCTAAAATTAAGCTTCTGGTTGAAAAATTGTTTGACTTCGGCTCTGATTAGTTTAAAAATTTTTGCTAACTTTAAAAAGTCATAAAGTTTTTATTCATATGCTTTTGAAACAATTGTATATTTAAGAATATTGAACTTTATTAATAAATTTAGAAATTAAAATATAATTTTATGATTAATGGATAAGTGAAAATATATTATGTTCTAATTTTTCTTTTAAATATAGTGCGTATGTTTTAACAATCTTAAACAAGAAATATTCAATAGATTTTTATCTTTAAATTTAATTTGCATATTTTATAGATTGTTTTTTCGCATTTGAAATAAACGTTTTACTATTAAAGATTTATTATGGATTCAAAAATTTTTTAATTTGCAAACTTCGCACACTATTTTATATTACTTCTGAGAAGATTTTAGGTTACTTTATCTCCCTCCCTACAACATTTCTCTGAAAAATTTTTTAAAATTTGGGTTCTTTTAAGTATAAGATAATTCGTAGATTAACCCTTGTACAATGTATACACAGAAAAATTTGAAATAACCTTAGTCTCGTTAGATTAGAAATGTATCGAGATAAATGGTACTATAGTTATTTATAAAATAACAAAACATTAAAAAAATAATAGTAACAGTTTTTATCTTACTCTTCCATATTAATCATCCACATTTCAGACTTCTTATGAAAATTTAATTGCACTAAGAATTTCTAAACTTTACTGTAATTTTCTTTCTTTCGCTTATTTTATTCGGTTTGTTTTATTTACATAAATCGTCTAAAGATACATTATCGCCCTTGTTTGAAGATTCTATGTTTATCCTTTTGCATTTTGAAGTATATATTTTTTAGAATTTGATTGTTTATATTATATATAAATTATATAGTCTCAAAAAACTTGTCGATTGCATCATTCTTTTATACGTGAGTGACGAATATTTCCGCATTCGCTCATTTACATACTTATACGTAACAAGTTCAAAGTACTCCGCATTCGCTCATTTACATACTTATACGTAACAAGTTCAAAGTTATGCCGCACTCGCTCATTTACATACTTATACGTAACAAGTTCAAAGTTATCTGTTTACAGAGTATTTCATTTATGTCATTATCTTTACAATTAATTTATCGCACTTGCTCATTTACATACTTATACGTAACAAGTTCAAAGTTATTAATTTACAGAGTAATTCATTCATGTCATTATCTTTACAATTAATTAGACTCACTCACTCATTTACATACTTATACGTAACAAGTTCAAAGTTATTAGTTACTTCGCTCATTTGCATACTTATACGTAACAAGTTCAAAGTTATTAGTCATTTGCTCATTTACATACTTATACGTAACAAGTTCAAAGTTATTAGTTCACTAGAGTAATTCATTCATGTCATTATCTTTACAATTAATTTATATATCAAAAGGAGTAATTCATTTATGTAAACTTGTTTAAAGTTGTTAGTTTACAGAGTATTTCATTTATGTCATTATCTTTTAAAGTTATCAGTTTACAGAGTAATTCATTCATGTCATTATCTTTACAATTCAAAGTTTTCTAGTTTACAGAGTAATTCATTCATGTCATTATCTTTACAATTAATTTAGGTAATTCATTCATGTCATTATCTTTACAATTAATTTATATATCGAACAGATAATACTAATACGGATCATTCTTATTTTCACATATCAGTTCAGCGGTAAATAACTAATACGGATCATTCTTATTTTCACATATCAGTTCAGTGGTATATATTATGTAGATAAGACATCATTAGCCGGGATAGCTCTTCTGGGTACGGGTTCCGTATCATGTGATTGCCAACTACGACGGAGAGCGTGGAAGTAAGTTAACTTTTAAACTAAAATATAATACGTTAGCATATAGGAAAATAACGATAAATAAATAATAGAGTGCATAATAAAATAAAAATAGGACAGGTCCAAGTTAACCTCCTCACA
>AYEL01071280.1:0-36215 GCA_000484575.1 Olivierus martensii
ATTATATTTTAAATAATATTAAATATTTTTATAATACCGTATTTGATTTTTATATCTGTTTTGATTTGAACTTTTCCCTATATTTGATTTTAGTTTGTTTAATCCTGTGATAAAATTACAAATATGTAAAACTATTTACCTTAATTGATTATTATGATTTTTTATTATTTATTATTATTAAGAATTAAATATGATTTTTATTATATAGTACAGCGGAAAAAATAAAAAATAATTCACTTTTTGCTAATGTCAAAACCAACGATCTAAATAGATGATCAGAACTTATCTATTATATTCTGTCAGCTCCTACCTAATACAGTCAAATCCCGATAAGACTCTACCATCCGTTTGGGGACGATTTTGGCGGTTTATCGAAAACACGTGTGGTATAGAAATGAAAATGAATTCCGAATTTATTAAATTTAATAAAATACAATACATTTATATTTAGCATTCAAAGTTAATATTTCTAAAAACTGTATACTTTACAGTACAGTATATGTACAGTACTATACAGGTAGTTCTCGACTCCGTTCCAATGTCTCCGTCGTAAGACGTAAACGTTTTTTAATTCTTCATTTGTTTGATTTCTGATTTAATATTTTCATAAATTAAGTTTCTTTTTAACTTAAAACGGTTAAACCAAGCTTTCCTCGCCTTATTTTTTACGTTGGAATTTTCATCAGTAGTATTATTTCTCTTACTGGACATAACAAGAGTTACGAAAAGATACAGTATTAATTCCGTCTCTAGATTATTTTATATTCTAATTTTTCTTTTAAATGAATCCAAAGAGCTTTTATTATATACAGTACTGATGAACTTTGAGATGTGAGTCACCTTATATGCCCCTAGCGGATTAACGAGGACAAATACAATACCAAAAGGAATATATATTTAGATGTTTCTATTGGCGGATGGTGGATGGCGTCTTATCGGGGTTTGCCTATTCCATCAACATAGGAAGATCCGTTTCGCCAAATTTCTTGGCGGTCAGTGAGGGTTGCGGCTTAACGGGGGGAGTCTTATTGGGGTTTGGCTGTAATAAAAAAAATATAAATTATGTTAAGTGAATTTATAGGTTAGGTTAATATAAATTAGGCCACCGAATTACCCAAGATAGTTGTTTTAGAGCCCATCACAAATATTCACTTATTATAGTACAGGTGCCCGCCGCTTTATAAAATCACTTCTGTCCGAATCGTTTTGATTTTATTAACCGGCTGATTTTAAAAAACGGCGATCTAAAATTTTGCACCTTTTTTCAAAATCCAGTTCACAGACAACATAATTAAAACGAGACTTATAAAATACGATATACAGTAGTCGGAAGCCGCTTATTAGAATCACTTTGGGACCGATCTATTTTGATAACAATAACCGATTGATAACATTAAGCTTTGTATTTGAATTTATATAAGTCTAAGAGGTCTTGTATTTTAAGGTTAAATATCTCAAAACATATATAGTGTTTGGATGAATTGTTGAATTTTTAACAAATATGAACAGAAAACTTGGTGTCGGGAAATGCGTAATTATGGAATGTATTAACTACTGTAATATAAAAATGTTGGCAATATCCAATGGTTTAAATACAAAGAATAAATTTTTAATCACTAAAAATAATAATAAGTAAAATTAAATTTTACTTGTCACTCATTTTTTTCTGAGCATCCAATAATTTTCGTAATTCAAGATGTGATGCTTGAAATTTTTCTTCTAAACTTCTTATTCGACTTTGCCAGTGTTCTTCTTGCTGTTGCAATTTCTTCTTCAATATTTGAATCTTAATAAAATTTTTTTTATAAATTATAAATAAAATCATTTAACATACTATTATAATATTTACGCATTTTAAATAGAGATTAACTAATGGAACAGTGTGTTAAATATCATGTTATTATTCAGTATATGTGAATTTACTTATTTGGAATAAAATATTTTTCAGTTTTTGCATATCAAAATTTGCTTGTTCATGGTTATAACCAAACTATTCTAAATCAGTTTCAGGTCAGATTAATTTGATTATGCCATCAAATCTCACAAGGATATATTTGGCAGCCACATCAGAGCCCATTATATTGACTAACAGTGAATCTTTTGATTGATCCCTGGATGGAATCAACCAAAAGACTGAAGGATAAAGTTCACACTTGAATAGGTTTAGAATCTGGAACTGAACCCAGATCCTTCCAGTGGTAAGTGATCATTATCACATAGCCAATCATGACTGTTATGGAAGATGTACAGAATAAAGTATGAATATAGATATCTCTCACACATAATCTCCTTAATTTGCATTGCATTTTTGGGTACCTTCGGTATCTTTTAATTTTCTCTGTGAAGTAGTTAGTCATAAGCATTTGGCTATACAATATCACTATAGTGTAGTACTAATTGCTATTATGATGGCATCTAAGCATAAATGAAATAAGCTAATATTCCTATGTTATTGATAAAACTGAATTGCTAAATAAATTTCAGTGGTGCAATTACACATAAGCCTGGTATAAATCAATTGTGTTTTTTATGTTTTTATTAATAAAACTTTTTAATGACAGAATGAACAAATTATTTATCTGATCTATACTATCTGCATTATAAAACCATATTCTATGCAATATTTTGTACATTGTGCTAATATTTATATCATTTTAATCCATAAATATTAGGAAAAGGAAAACATCAGTGTATATGGAAAAACAGTATTTTATTTCTAAGTTCAATATTCATAATAATATGAAATCCTGGGAAAGATGCCCTCTACTATTTATAGGAAAGAAAAGATATGAGTGTTTTGTTTATTCAAAATTCTGTTGCATTGTATCGAGCAACAATTAAAAATAATAAAATTTGTATATTTTGATACAATCAATCAATCATTCACTTCCTGTATTGACTAATCATCACAAAGATATATTTAAATATTACATTATGTAGATATAGGCTTTCTTTTTTTTTTCTTTTTCTTTTGTATGGTAAACTTGGTGGCTAAATTTTGATTGCCCCTTTCCACTCAAATAGAGTACTAAGGAAGCCATATAGGCCAAGATTATATGCTAAATGTAGAAGAAGCAAAGAACCGTTCCAACTCAACCTATATGATGAGTTGGAACAGTTCTTTGCTTGTAAATATAGGCTAAAAACTTGCAAATTTATTTATTTATAAATATTTTTAGAAGAAATATATATAGGAATCCCTTGATTTATGTTGTCTCATGTTACTTTGCCCTAGACATAATTTTAATCAAAGAATAATTTTCATTTAACAAGCATATAAAAGTTACCTTGCTTCTAGGGTTTTTTTGAAAAAACTGATTAAACTGATTTTCAAATTTTTGCAAAAATAAAATAAAATAAAGATCGGAAGAGCGGGAAGAACTGGTAAATTTGAATTAAAAATTCGGTTAGAAAAGCGATTTTTTTTTTGTACCTGCAATGAATGATTTTTATAAGCGGCGATGTTGATTTTATTACCCGGCGATTTTTCAATTGTATTGCATTGATTTGAATCCGTTCCTAAGGATCTGATTGCATAAAGCGGCTGATTTTATTTAGCAGCGATTTTATAAAGCGACATGCACCGTATTTGGAATTCATTGACTTTTTCAGTCAAATTTTAACATCGATTTAGGTTGATCACAGACCATTTAGTCAAAAACCGGACAAGACTTGTTGAGATCAGATAAAATAATGTAAACACGAATAAATCTCATAACTAATCGGTTTGTGTTAACTCGTTAATTCCTTTGTGACCTGTTTTCACTAAATGCTACTAATTCTATCCTGTTTTGCCCTGACTAATAGGTCAGTGGTCAGCCTTAACTAGTAGTATATATTACTTCACGACCTCATCATAATCATGTATCACTACATAACGGCGCTTTTTTTTATTCGTCGTTGTGACGACATGATTGTAGTGTAATTCATTATTGCATCATGAAACGTCATATTAGTGCTACTATGACGTCATCATAACGAATTCGAACATAACTCTGAAAACTAAATGAAGGCATTTTCGTTGCCAGCCCGAATGCTCCATCCGTTGGAGCGATCTCAATCCATAATAGCCTATGTCACACGCGAGGCTGCGAGAAGTCTCTGTGCACAGTTCGGTTCCGAAAGTCAAATGGTGTAGAGCAGCGGTTCTCAACCTTTTCGAGCCTAGCGCCCCCTTGGGTGAATGCTATTGTTCTGACCGCCCCCCGTCATCTTAATCCAATCCATCAAGGCACAAGGTCGAATGTAAGACTTGGACGAAGCAACATGATACTTTTTTAATTTATTAATGGCATAATGCAAAACAATCAAAATAAAACCAAAAAAATCGCCCAGGGGTCCTGGTCTCGAGTTTATCGTGTTACAACTCATTCGTGTTGGTGTCACGTGATACTGCTAACACGAATGCGTTGTAACACGATAAAATTGAGGCTAGGGCCCCAGGTTGAGAATTACTTGTGTAGAGCTTATGCGGGACAGGCAACAAACATTGCATTTTATATATACTATATATGCCTGTTTTAAAATTCTTACTGTGGTTGAAGGCCTCATAATTTAATAGCGTCTTGATCTCCAAGAAGAGTGATTTTAGATTCATGAACTTTTGTATAGTTTAAAGCAGCGATTTTCAATTGAAATTCGTATATCATTTTATTTTTTCTTTCACAGTAGTCAGTAGTAGTATTAAGTTGGATTCAAAAGTATCATTTACAATATTATACTCTGTAATGAACCAGTTTATGGAAAATGTGCGTTAAAATCCATATGATCATTGCAAAGACGAAAATATTTTTAAATTAGATATAATTTAATATTTATCAGTTACATGTAGGAAATAACTTTTAAAAGGTACTAAGATACAAATGATAACTTTTTAATTAATGAACGTTTTGAATTTATTAAAAACTAGGAGATACAGTATTTGAAAAAAGTTTAATTATCAATTTATCAGTATGGTTTATATTTCAGTATAGTAATTCTCATCGAAATACTATACAGTACTTTTTTTACTATCTAAATTTTCGTCGATGGTACATGTAAGTTGGAAAATTAAATTCTTTTGTTTGTTGATATTCATTGTGAAAGTTAAAAATAAATAAATAATTTGAGTAGATAGTTTTTATTCCTTGTAAATTATCAATTTATTAGAATTTTAGAAGTAATTAGGCATTTATTATTATTATTATTATTCATTTTGGGTATTTTATGTATATAGTGTTGCTAGAAATAATGGGTTTTCTTTCCATTCTGGTTTTTTAAATACTGAATAGTACTTTATTTTAATACAACCTATGGAAGTACTATAGCTATACAGTTTTCTTTCGAAATTAAAATTTTTAATCATTAAGATAGTATCCAATCTTGATTATTTATTAGTATAAACAGTATTTAATTTTTGCATTATAGATTTATCATTGAATGCTTATTATTTTTTAATTCAGGAATTTGAATTCTTACTTAAAGACCATTACTCTACAAGTCTACATAATTAGTTTTTATAAAGATGACAGACAAATTTGGCATAATTTTACGTGGAAATTATACGAATAGTAATCCTATTGAGAAGTGTTAATTTTATTTATTACTATTATATTGAAATCAGCTTCTGTTTCTTTCACATTTCAGTTTTTTCGTCCTGTCATATTTATAACGATAAATTTATTACCCATTAATAAATTAAATTTTTATAGAAATATTATTACCTCTTCATTTGTATATAACTTATAAAAGGTACATTTATGTGTATATGTGGTTTTATTTTTTTTTTAAATAAAAATATATATTTAGTTTAATGATACTGAATATTGTTCATCAGTTCGCGCATGTCCTTACCGTCGTCCTTTTTACATACTGCCAACAGGACTTTTCTTTTTGTTCAATAAACAACATTAAGTGCCATATCATTTTAAATGGTTTTTCATTTTTATTTCAAAAATATGCTGTGCGTAAGATGAATGTTATATACAAAATTGTCACAAAAAGTTGTTGCTCAGAAATCCAAATTTTACTAAGAACAATCTTTTTCATCTTCAAAAATTCAATCGTTTTGGGTTGATTGTTGAAGATATTTAATCATTATTTTTCTTCATTTATCAATTTTCATCATTGATAATTGATGAAATCTGTCATGTCGTCTTTAATAAAGGAAAAGTCGATTCTACTAAGTAATGAATGCGCAAGTATCATCATTGTAGCGTTTGAAAGTTTTAAACTCATTTTTTAAGTTAAAATAGTTGCCTTAATTAAATTCAAAATATACTTTAGAGAGGACAGAACAGAAATAATATCGTACAGTAGTATTTGACCCACGGTAACCATTATACAGTATACAGTACTATAGTTTAGTTGACAAGGAACTTCATTCTACGAAAAAGGCCTAGCAAACGACAGTTGTATCCGAGACCACAATTTTCAAATGATATAAATATTTTGTCTTTACTGATACAATTGATTTGTAACAATTATATTATGAAACCGTAAACCATAACGATTAAACTGTATTAATTCTATAATATGCTGGTTAAAATGCCGTTATTTATAGGATTTCCGTTTATCATTATCAAACATGAATTAAAATAAGAATACCGATACTTTAAATAGATATTCTATTATAGAAATCTATGAATATTGGATTATTCATAGATTTTTATAATTACTGTATTATAAAAATCTATAAGTATTATCAAAACTCCCGAACAATGTCGGGTACTTTTGTTACTTTATTTGTATATTTCATATTTTATATAATTAAAAATAAATAGTAAATAATAAACAATTCTGAATACAGTAATTGTAATTCTAAATTGTAATACATAATATTAAGCAGAATGATATTCGTTATTTCTAAAACCTAAATTATACGATTGTATATTTTCTTTTAATATAAATACTATATTATTCCGTGAAAATCGAAAATCATAATAGTTTGGCAGATTCTGGATTGAAAAGAACATTCGATATCAATAAAAGACGTTGATGTTTTTTTTTTATTCGAACGGCTCGTACCCAATCGTCTTCCCCCGTTATGTGGGTTTTTAATGCATGTTAAGAATAAAGACGGCTGTAGAAAAACTGACCTTCACTTCCCCCATCGTCTAGAACGAGAAGCAGCTCTCTTCCTGATTCTCTATATCTGCCTTCAGTCTAAATAAATACATTTAAGAATAATTTAAATTTACTAAATAAAATAAACTATATGTAAGATAAATATGAAAAAGTATAATCATGTTATTTAAATGAATATTTAATTTTTTTAGTTGGAATATTATGTTGAGCTCTTTTTGAGATTATTTAAAGGATGGCATGCATTGTATTTTATATAATTATAATTAATTATGTATTTGGTAATAAATTATAAATGAATAAATTTATACTATGAATTATTGAAAATATTTAAATTGTAGCAAGTGATTTTTTTGTGCCTTTATTAAATTTCATGTATATAAAGTTATACCGGAACTATCATTTTTGAATTTTGATTTTTATGGTTATTAAGGGTTCCTTTGTGTAATAATCTTTATTTTACATATTTAATTTGAAAATAATCAGGATTTGATTAAGCTATTTTAAGATAAAAATTATTGCTCATTATATAAAAAGATCTTATTTGCTTATGAATTTTAGAGTGTAATAAAAAATTAGTAAAATGAAAGTTTTGTGAAAATGCATTTAGTAATTCTTAAATATAATTTGCATTAATAAGATAAAAATTCATTGAGTAAAATATAAATAAGAGAGATCAATTACTTTAGAGCAGTGGTTCTCAATCTTTTGGGTTCATATATCACCCAAAGAATATTAAAATTTCTCTGTACCACCACTATTTATAATAAATTTTGGCATCAAAATAAAAAATTGATAAGCAAATAAAAAAAATATTTATTTTAGTTTTTGGTAACCAAAACATAATTACCATAATAAAATTTAAATATTTAATTTATTTTGAAAGAAAATATCTGTTATTATTACTAGCGTTTCCAAAATTATTACACAAAAAACTATATAAAAAACAATCAAATTATTATAAAAAAGCTTTTTAATTAAAATTAATGAAAATCTTTAGCTTGTTTTGCAAAACACAATTTTTAATATCAGGCTATATGTTACTTAGTTTCAAAGCAAAAATTAAGCTCAAATATTAATTTTGTTATATATTTGTTTTTTAAATATAATATTGTTGAAAACCTCTTTTCACATAAATAACAATAATTGGTGCAAAATGGCATTAAAAATTTAATAGCTTTATCTGCAATTTCTTTAAAATCATTCTTTCACTGAATCCAAAAATTTATGAGAGTATTATTTTTAAAATCTTCCATGTTACAAACGTGACATCAATCTTTCATGTTGTAGCACTTTTTTGGTTGTATGAAGAACTAAAAACAATGTTCTTGAATTGTAATTTAACATTGCATGCCATGGACTGAGCACTTATACCAGTTCTCACTATAACAACTCCAAACTAACCTATAAGGACAGCATAAAAACCATTGCATTAGCAATTGTGTAGTAATGCACTAAAATGGCATATGACCTAGAGTGCAATAAGTCTGGACATTTTTGTTTATGACAAAAAAATAATAATAAATATTTATACTTAAATAACCATACAAACCAAATAAAATAAAACTAAAATCCATACAAAATATAAATTATATATTTTTATTTCATTTAGTATTTTTCTTCAGAAAATATGATTTCAAAAAACACAAAATGCCCACTGAATGATTACTTAATTTTGTTCTTATTCAAATATACAAAATTGCCTGAAATAGAAAGCTCTCTCTCACTGGCTACTGAGCTTTGTTTTATCATTTTCAGGGCATCAAATAATAAATCTAAATTCTTTGTTCATTTATTGGTTGCCTAAATACTGAAAATTTGACCTTCAGTGTCTTCAGATTTGATATTATTTCTTCAGGGAACCTGAAGAAACTTATGAATTGATTTTTCAAAGGCTTGTTTTAGAGCAGCGGTTCTCAACCTTTTGGGTTCCATGTATCACCCAAAGAATATCAAAATTTCTCTGTATCACTACCATTTATAAAAAATATTTATCTTAGTTTTTTTATTATGGAAATTATGTTTTGGTTACCAAAAGTTAAATATTTAATTTATTCAGAAACAAAATATCTATTATTATTACTAGCTTTCCGAAATTATTACCTAAACAATCAAAATATTATAAAAAACGTTTTAATTAAAATTAATAAGAACCTTGTGCTTGTTTTGAAAAAAACGATTTTTTAATATCAGCTTACTTCATTTTTAAGTGTAAATTAGACTCAAGTATTAATTTTGTTCTATATTTGTTTTTTAAATATAACATTGTTGAAAATACTTTTCACAAATAGCTGATTCAAATGGCATTAAAAGTTTAATAGCTTTATCTGCAATTTCTTTAAAATTGTTCTTTCTCCGAATCCAAATATTTACGAATGTATTATTTTTAAAATTTTCCATGTTGCAAGCATGACATCAATTTTTCATGTAGAAAAATTGTGATTGTATTGCTTTTTCTGGTTGTATGAAGAACTAAAAACAGTGTTCTTGAATATTTATTTAACATTGCATGTTATGGACTGAGCACCCGTAATAGTTCCCATTATAACAAATTCCAAACTAACTTATAAGGACAGCATAAATCCACTGAGCTAGCAATTGCACAGTATGGCACTAAAATGGCATATGACCTAGAGTGCAATAAGTCTGGACATTTTTGTTTATGACAAAGAACTGACAAAGGCAGTAATCAATATAATGGAGATATAGTTTTAATTTCTTTTTTTATGCTAGAGTTTTAATTGCTTTTGTATATAAGTTTTATATTATTTGAATAAATTATTTAAATATAATTTTTCAAAAATAGTTTGTCTTTCATTTATAGCTGTAAGTCTATCACAACTACCAATAGTACACTTACTATAAGTTGAGAATTGCTATTTTAGACTATTGCACTGATTAAGAATTTCTTTCTCTGTCTCTCATAAATTCATCATCAAAATTTGTTTCCATACAAGAATTTGAATATATCTCGACAATATTTTTCCAGGTAACTTAATAATATCAAGTTTTGAAGCTAGTGGAAATATACTAGATTTTTTTGTTGAAATGTTTTATGGATTTTTGCAAATAGAGCAAAAGTTTATTGCAATTTTATTTATTAAAGCAATTTCAAGCCAAAATGTTATTTATTTAATAATAAAACTTTAATTTTTACATATTAATTCTAGAAACAAAAAAACCGGTATTTTAAATTTAAAAACTAGTTTTCATTTTTTACAAATTTATCCAAAAACACCAATTTTTAAATTCAGTATTTAAAAACTGACAAATAAACAATGTTTTTCCAGGTAACTTAATAATATCAAGTTTTGAAGCTAGTGGAAATATACTAGATTTTTTTGTTGAAATGTTTTATGGATTTTTGCAAATAGAGCAAAAGTTTATTGCAATTTTATTTATTAAAGCAATTTCAAGCCAAAATGTTATTTATTTAATAATAAAACTTTAATTTTTACATATTAATTCTAGAAACAAAAAACCGGCATTTTAAATTTAAAAACTAGTTTTCAAATTTTACAAATTTATCCAAAAACACCAATTTTTAAATTCAGTATTTAAAAACTGACAAATCCTACTTGCTTTCAAATACTATTGTCTAATTCCATTCATCAATCTATGACCCAGATTTGATTTTGACTTCTGGGTAAAAAGCTGAATCACTTCCATCAATTTATAGTGAACAATAAGTCAACCACATGGAATTGTGTTGCAATTTATCTTGGAAAATTTGAGTTCAATTCCATGTTTTGTACCTCCTGATTTTATCAATAAAGATTTAACCGAGACTGGCTGAGAAGAACAATTTGAACAAATTGTTCCTCTCAGCCAACAATTATGGGTATAGGCTTCCTGAAGCAAATATTGGAATAGCACTGCTGTTTAATTATCTCCATCAGAAAAACAATATAAAACAAGAAAGGAAGACCTCACTATAAATATGAGTTTTCTATGATGGCAATTGAAATCTTTTATCTTGCTTCTTAGTCTCCAGTAGGATGGAAAGCAACATAAAATTCAATAAGATAAAAAGTATTGAAGATTGTTGAAAGGTCTTCAATATCCTAAATGCAGCAAGAATTGTAGGAAATTTATAAAGATGCTAGTGACAAAAAAATAAAGAGCATCTGGAATAAATTTATCTTTCCATTACAGCTTATTCAGAATAAATACCATTCCAAAAGTTGATCTTGTTACCTATATAACACAGAAGCCCCAATATCTTGACTTGGAAATTATTTTTGGAAAATTTTTTGAGATACTAAATTCCCATAATAAAGAATTCAAATTCAATCATCTTAATGAAATATAGAAACAAAATTTACTTGAAGAATCAAATTTTATCCTGTCTCAGCAAATCAAATTGTATCAATTTCAAAATTGATTGAGGATTGGAGTAATTGAACTTGCATTGAGATTCTTGAGGGCTTTGGTTTGAATAAGCAACAAAACAACAGAGACAACACACGCTTGTTTTAGGAAAATATTTATTTCATAAAATTCAGTGCTTGATTTTATTTAAGTCATAGTGAAAGATTTGTTCATCACAATTTTTATTATTGGATCTTAGCAATAATCCAGTTGCCTATGCTACAGTTCGAGACAGAATACCATTTACTTCTTAAATTGTCATCTGATTTACAAAAATTATAAAATCTGATAAATGTTCTTAGTCTAAATCTTTTGTTTGGAACTAATTATACTATTTAATATTACATATAGGAGAAAATCTGATTCATTTATATCACACATTTAAAATAACAGCACTACACGCAGTATAGTTAAAAACTCCTCTTTAATATCAACATTCAATGTTGATATTAAAGAGGAGTTTTTAACTATACTGCATGTAGTGCTGTTATTTTAAATGTGTGATTTATAAAGTTTAAGCAGTTTGATAGTAAACAGTAGTCAATTTATATCATTTTGAACAAAAATCACAATTTTGGAATGAGCTAAGATGTAACTTTGGAGGTCATTTTATATAAATTATTAATTAATTATGCAAATTCTGAATAAATTCTGTAATGACTAATCACATGCATCAAATATTGAAATATGTAACACACTATTTCTGGTTTAAGTTTAGTTAAAATTATTATTTTTACTGTGTGATATAAAATAAGGATTTATCATTTGTACATGCATAATATTTGGTAGTATTTGCTATCAAACAAAATTTTATAAATATTAAATATTCTGATGAATATATATATATTAAAATTTAAGAATAAATGAGATTTTAATAATTTATATTAATAAAAGATAAATGACTGAAATTTAAAACTAAAAAAATTTACTAACTTCAATTTTTAAGTTTTTCTCTATTAGCAATTCATTTTCTTCCATTTTTTTCAATTGTTGTTTCATCTGTTCATTTTCATCAGTTAGTTTTACTTTATCTAAACAAATCCGACTAAATTCTTCCTGTAATTCTTGAAGTCGTTCATGTAAATTAGATCTTTCTTTATTACAAAGAGACATTTCATGATAATGACTGAAAAAATTTTGATATTGTTTCACTTAAAGATATCTGTATCAATAACAATTTTAGCAAAATTAGCATTTTATTAAAAGATATATCTTATTTAAATTATTAAAATGAAAATAGATATGATTTTTTCCTATTTGATATATCAAGACACAAAATTTGAATAGAAAAACTTTATTCAATCAAATTTACAGGCAGTCCTTGACTTTCATACTTAATCAGTTCCTGAAATGCATACGAAAGTAGAGCAACGTAAAAACATGGAAAAGTGTTTTTAAAATAATTCTAATTTTTAGAAATGATATGTACATTCGACTATACCGGAGTAATCTCCATATCCGTTTCTTTTTAATAACAGATTTTTATCACTGCAATTTTAGTGCATGCAAGCAATAGGAACAATACTTAACTATTAAACATAAATTTATTATTCAATAAGTTACAATTTAAATCAAATTTAAAATGTATAAAATATCTAATTATAAATATTACAGCACAAATTATAAGCGGAAATGTTCTTTATTAAAACTGAAGAAAGCAAGAAGATTGATTTAATAATCACATAGATGAAAAAATATGATAATTATAATTTTTTTACAATTCTTCAGACAATTTGCAAATTTAATAAACTTTTAATAATCATAAAAATGATTTTATGAAATATAATAAATTAGGAATGTTAAACTCATTGTTATTTATGAGTCATATTGAATATGGAGGTATTTTTATAAAAAATTGAAAATTTAAGGCCATTCTTAATTTTTTGTTATAGAAGTTTTTAAAATATTCTTTTAAAATTAATTTAATGAAAAATATAAAATAAAAAAAATATATAAGACAGTTTAATTTAGCATTTCTTAAAGTACTTTAAAAAGAACTAAAGGCAAAAAATATTAAATGAATTATTGCATTCATGTCATCAAATTAGTAAATATTTAACCATATTGTCAGAATGCAAAAATAATAAAAATTATTGTAAATGACATGGAAAATATATAGCTTAGAATTTTATTAATTTTCATTATTAATTTAAATATTTCATTATTAAATTTAGGTTTAATATAAAAAATTAAATGTTAGACTGATGTTAATGAAAATATGTTTTAATAAATATTTAATTTTTAGAATTTATTTTTAATTTCTGCAGGTCCACCACCTAAAGGAAAAAGAGGAGATGTAAGTTTTAATTTTTGTTGAATTTATTTATATAAATCATCAAACTTGTTATAATATTTTATGTTAATAATTTATAAATGCATTGCACATTTTGAATTATTATATATTATAACTTTTACAAACTATTTTTATTTTTTTATTTGATTCGAAACATTTTTGATTTACTTTTAATAATACAAATAATTAGTATGATTTTTTAAATGAACCTATGATCAAAAGCCATACGTTAGCTTTGAATTTACAATATTAATATAAAATTTTATAAAATATCAGACATAAAACAACCTTTAATATATGAAAAATAATAATAAATATGTAGAAACAAAATTCAAGTTCCGATACCGACCGTCAGAGTGCTCTGACAGTCGATTTTGGAAGTATTGTTATTATTATAGGAAGTTGCTCTTTTCTATTTTGATCCTGATTAAACGATTTCATCATAAATTGAATAACATCGTAACCATCTACGGAAGTATTGTTATTATGAATTTGCTCGTTTCTATTTTGATCCTGATTAAACGATTTCATCATAAATTGAATAACATCGTAACCATCTAAACAGTATTTATAGCTAAATGATACCTAGTGAGTATTGCTAGAGTTAAAATTAAATAAATACTATAATTATGTGTTTTAATTTGGATTACAATGCTAGTATCCATTGCCTTAATAATTAAAAGGCTATTGTGGCGCCATCTGTTAATTAATATTTAAAGTTTAATTTTTAACTAATTTCCCAAAATAAAAATTTTGCCGTGATTGAGAATCGGGAACTTCGGATTAACTCCGCGACGTTTTAGCCAGTTTTTATTATGATATATCATCTGACTTGAGCCAGGACTATCTTGAATATGGTACTGACAGCTATGAATTATAAACAGGGTCACGTGACAAAACAGAAATGCATTTTTTTAAAGAATTTTGAAATATCAAAAGATCTTGATCGTATATATCTACTATAGCTGACAGCTTAGTTGACTGAACATCCGAGTCGTCGCCTTCTTCCGGTTGACCTTGACAACAGTACACACTAAAAGAAAGTGAGAGTGAGTTCCCAGACCATTCTATCTAACGTGAACGTGAATGATCAGCTAACGTTCTCCACGTTGGTTCTCCGTATTTCGATGTAACGTGTACTATGCTTGTTTCGATAATTATTGTTTAGTATATTGGAGTTTAGAAGTATAATATTTGTGTTCTTTGTACTGTATTTAGTAAAACAAATTTAGTAATGTTCTTGTAGTTACTTTGGATATTTCAACATCTCCTTAATTCGATATATTGGAGTTTAGAAGTATATGATTTGTGTTCTTTGTACGGTATTTAGTAAAACAAATTTAGTAATGTTCTTGTAGTTACTTTGGATATTTCAACATCTCTTTTCTACAAGTTGTATTTCAACAAGTAGAAGTTCTGCGTTAAGGAGGTAAGTTTTTTTTTTTTGCTTTACTACAAATAGCATATATTTGTCATTACTTTTGTATATGAACAGTATATTGCATCGTGCATTTTCTACTAACTTTTAAGTAGATTTGTCTTTAAATTATTCAGTAACATTCGAAACTAAACATGGGTAAAATTGGATCTCACCTGCTGACGACGAGCGCGTCCAGTCGCAACCTGTATCCAGTGCTAACGCGACGCGTCCGCGAAGTCTCGAAGAATGGCCTATTTGGTACTTTGGGAGGTTCTTTTATTCTAGCATTATACATATATTTATGAATAATGTTAGGACATAATGTTACATCAGCACATAAATCATTTAATTTAAATTTCATAATTTATTTTTACATGTATTTGCTTTGATCAAAACTCAAGTGAGTCCATGATTCTTGTATATGCTTCATACTTTCATCTTAAAGCATGTATTGTTTCGTAAGAAATTTAAAAATGGAATTACAAATTAAATTAATTCTGGTGCACCGATAGTTTGTTTTGCTTTACTAAAAAAGATTAAAAATAAAAAATGAATTTAATATTAAAATTTATAATGAAAACAATTTAATTGATTATGCAAATATTTTATTTTTCTATTGTTTAAAGTAAGAATTTAGCATAATGCCTTATGAATTATGTAAATAAGTAATATTATAAATTGTATAATTTATACAGTATGTTAGCATATAATTTAGAAAATACAATTATATAAAATAACAAGTAATTTAAGAAATTGATGCTTTAAATAGTTAATATATGATGCAAATACTGTAGTAAAATAATAAATTTTAATAGAATATCAGTAAAAATTGTTTTAATCAATATCATAATTTCTTTTTTTGATTTAAGCAGAGGCTACTAATTGTATGGCAAAATGCCAGTTATTACAAGCTTATCATGAAAAATATTTTTAAAGAAAATTTTATTTTCTGTTTATTGATTATTTAATTTTGAAATTTTTAAAAAATTCACATAAAAACTATTCAAAGCATTTATTATAAATTTATCCATATAAACATTTAAAAGTAATATCAAATTGAAAATTAAATCAAACTTAAACGTCTTTATAATAAAATTAATGAAATCAGTAACCAATTTTGTCTTACTCTGTTATAAATAAATTGTACTTGGTTGAAATTAAATTTTGCATAAAATATTATTAGCTCTATGATCATCAATCTTTATTTTATTTTATATATTTATCAATTGGAGTGGAAAATGACCACATGGTAAATTAAAACAAAAAATATTTTGATAAGAAGTGAACAAGAATTCATTAATGTTCAAAAATACATGTATAAATATAATGAAGTTGTGCATGTGCAAATACTTCCCCTCTATACTCTAGTTCAAAGAGTAACTACATTTATTTAGAAACAAAATATCACTTCAGCAACTGATATATGATCTTGTCAATGCTAGTCATCTCAACTTTATCCAACCAGAGTTATGCATCTTGATTTAATTACATTCTGATAAAGAATTGTAACTGAAATAAAGACAAATTTAATTCATGAAGATGAATTCTCATTTATTTAAAAGTTCCTGAAAAACAATATTTACTAAGATATTAGCAAAAAGAAGCATTATGTAACAATAACAAAAAAGTGCTTGTGAAACAACAGCTGCTTCTTAGTAAGTCTGGGTACATCAATCAGTAAGATATTGTATAGATGTCATCTGTCTCTTGATTTTGGCCTTTTAAAAATATTTTTGACAGAAGCCAAGAATGAAATCTCCAGCAATTGTAAAGCTAAAAAAATCATAAATGGAAACTTTATACAATCTTACAAAATATAATTGAAAATTTTTTATTTATAGAATTCTAACATCTTCATCCAAGTTAACCCCTAAACAAATTGTTTCTAGTAATACTTTTTCTTTCAGCATTTTAAATTAATCTGATATCTTTTTCATCCAACGTAAATTTATTATCATCATCATCATTATCATTATCCACATTTTTTAAAACTTTAAATTAATTAAATCAAAGTACATTTATTTGATGATTTTTGGATATATTTTTGTAGTAAGCTTACATTCATTTTTGAAGGATATACAGTATATATTATCAAACTAAAATATTTTATATTTATTGATAAGAGAGTTACAAGAAACTTTCTTCTTGTAAAACAGGCCAAAGATGAATTTTATCTAAACAAAACGATTTTAAAATGTTTGGATGAATATTAACTTCTATAAACATTCCATTCTTAGAACATTTTAACGATAGAACATCATCATTTTTGACCGGATATGTTTGTCTTTCCTGGAAGAACTGACTCTCCTAGATGTTGTTTCGATAGTTTAAGAAGTCAAGTCTAATAAGTTAAGTTTCTATTGTATAAAATCTATATACTACGAAATAAAGATTAGTCGTTAGAATAAACACCGCCAGCTTCATAAACTCAGGTCGCCTTACTTAAATATACAAATAACTGGAAGAAACAAGTTCATTGGACGATTCAACTTTTATTCCTGGGGAGAGAGTAGGGGAGTTTGTGTATTTTCTTTCTTTTTTTTTAGTCTCACATCTCCCGCTCTGGATTTGCAGACTGCTTGGCCACGCTGGCGTATTTTGGCTACGATTGTGTGACTGTTCCTTGTAACAGGATACTTCAAAATGTCCTTATCACTAGTGCAGGGATTTGATTTCAGCCAAGACAAGGTTTTCTAAGCGTATTTCAATAATGTAGCAGTGCTCATTGGCTGAAGAGAGAAACTAGATAAATTTCCCCCTCCCGGCTTTTAAGGTTATTTTTGTAAAGCTATGCTAATTAATCAGATGATTTTTTTTAATGTATTCATCAAACTTTTAGAAATTAATTAAAAAAAGAAACATTAAAAGCGATGTTAATCGCGTTAAAATACAGTATTATAATTACATTTGGTAATCAGATTTTAGTATATCTGTCACCGGTTTTAGTAATCATGGATGTACTGCATTACCATCATTATCCTTCACCTGTGTATTATCAAGAGCGAATTTCCATTTTCGACTTAAATGACATCTCGACAATAGGAATTTTATTGCCTGCTGTCGGAAACTAGCAGTTTAGTTTACCGCCAAACAAGACCAACGATTAAGCTTAATTAAACAGCGTTGGACTGAACTGCGCGCATTTCCACACCAGTTGTTTTCGATAATCAGTGACTAGTCAAGCGAACATTAGAGAAAGTGGATATAAGTGAACCAAGTAATTTTTGTCTCTGCTTTTTTTCTACTTTTTCTTTAAGTTGACGTTCGACTATTGTCGATATGCTAACAAAAAGCAGTGAACAAAAAAAGTGTTTTCATAATACAACATTATAGAATTATATACATTTTATTAGATAAATGCTAATTTTTGTTTATAATTATTTTATGGACAGATGCGAGTTTGGTTAGTTCCGTCTTTCCGCCTCCTCTACTCCTGAAACTTTTAAAACGAACAAATTTAACGTCATTTTTTTAGCAAAAATACGAAAAGAGAAGTTTATATAACAATATTCTTACAATTCAAAGTTGTGGACAAGAGGAACATTGGTACAGGTTGAGTTTTGCGTGACACTATTTTGGGATACGCGTAACAAAGTCAATCCCCTCCAACAACTTCCTACTCCCCGAAACGAGCAGTATGGAACGAACCGAGTTTCTGGCGTCCTCTTCTCCTATCTCGCCTATCTTGTGTTTTGTTGCAGTTGTAGGTCATACTCACATGGTGTGGGGTAATGTGTTGCTGAGATCTCCGTCAAACTGGATGCTCTTCCTTACTTCGCGGACGTATCGTTACGATCTAAGACGCATGGACATTGGATATGTTTGCATTGGAAAGTGGTCTTGTGTCATCCGGTTATAATCATTTGAATGGGGCACCCGTCGGTACCAATGGTGTTAACACCGTGGGTAGCAGTGCTACTAGGACATGCAACAATGCTTCGTCGTATTGGTCTAATCAGGTACAATTTACCTATATCTTGATCATTAGCTTGTGTTTAGTCTTTATATATTGTCTATAATACGATATGACACGACAAACAAATATTTTCAACTTTATAATTAAAACTTATGTTAAAAAGTATCACACAACAGGTGGTAGAATTGGAAATCCATCGTGTCTTATAACTTTTTTCATTAAATAATAGGACGACTTTTCATCATAATTTTTTATATAATTGCCTTAATCACGTTTATGACATTACTAAAGAGTGATAAATAAGATAAAATTCTGTTTACTTCCTTTATCGACTTCTCATATTGAATGCGTTTAAAAAGGAAAAGTTGTTTGATGAATCTGGTTTGAGTTTTATTTAGCTACTGATTTTAAAAAAATGATTCTTTTGGAATTATTTATTTTCGTTTTTCGCATCTGTATTGTTCTTAAATTTGTACATCTGAGCAAATAAAATTAAATATACTATATATTCACGTAATATGATGGAATTTATAGCACTATTTTTCCATGAAATAAATTATTAAACATGTTTAGCTTATAAATTAAAAAAAATTAATTTTTGTTGAATTAAAAAATAATCGGACGTCGTCATTAATTAATATAAAATATACAGTATATTATTTTTAATTTTGATGATAAAAGTGTTTTATAAATATTAATTTAATAAACTGTATATATATATATTTAATTTAGTAATATTCGATTAAGCTAGAGACTTCTGTTGTAAAAATATATATTCTGAATTTGACAGATCACATAAACGGAATTTAGTTATAATTTTCAGAAAGGAAGAAATAGCAGTTTTTTCCTAATGATTTACTTCAATTCTTCAAATTATTTGACAGAATTTGGTGAAAAGTGATGGATGTCTAGATTTTAAAGTGACCCGAATCCATAACAATCAGAGACAGGACAAATCCAGCTTTAAGACTGACATTTTGGAAACAGCTGACTTGTGAATCTTGTGTAATCAAGCTTACCTAACTCTCTTCTGTTCAAAAATAGTGATGTCAGTTAAAGCTTCTTTCAGTTATGGAATTTTCTTTTATTTCTGTAACATTAAAATTAAATAGCTATTGAAAAATGTTTTTCTATAGTATCTAGTGTAAACCAACAATGATATGTGAACCAAATGGAAGAGAGGTAGAACTTCACTGTCTGTATGAATTATGAAACAAAAGCTGGTATCCATTTGGGCAAAAAGTTTTCTAAAGTTAAACTGTATCACAGAACCATTGATGTCTATGTGATGGTTTAACAGTTTGTAGTGTTTCAACTATGGTAGCACATGATTGAAAAATAAAAGGCTTGTGTTTTCACATTTTGAGAGCTGTTGAAATTTCCCAAAGTGTTGGCAAAAATCCAAGTTTTAAAGAAATATTTTTCGGGCGTAAAATAGCTAGAATCGCTTTTCTTTTAATCTAAATTATGATTAAAAACATGTTATTAAATTTTATAAGTTAGCTGCATCAAAATATTATTTATGACTTAAAAAAAATCGTTTTACGATAGAATTTTTTGAATATTAAAAAAAATCTTGATACTGTTTGCAAGAACGATTTTTCAAATAATTCTGTTTAAAATTTTAAAATCACGAAAATATGAATTAGATAAGTGTTACTTTTAATTTCACACCTGCGATTGATTTTTAATCAGAATACTTCTTTGTGATAAAATGTGTAAATAAAATAAGTAGAGATTTTAGAATAATTATTATATCATAATAAATTTTTTTTTGTTAATTTTCGTTTTAAATAAAATTTTAATTATTATTTTTAATATCAAAATTAATTAAATACGTAACTGTTATATTCGATTAAAATTTTATTGGATTTTAAATAATACTTGTAACGTGTTTTAGCAAAAAGTAATTTTAAATATTTATGTAAAAGTATTAATATTTTTAATATTAATGTAAAAATATAAGTATGTTAAATATTTTAATTTTACAGATAAATTCT
Organism: Olivierus martensii; assembly: GCA_000484575.1. NCBI lineage: Eukaryota > Metazoa > Arthropoda > Arachnida > Scorpiones > Buthidae > Olivierus > Olivierus martensii. The sequence continues at coordinate 21,063 of AYEL01071280.1, forward strand.
TTGAAATACAAATTTATTTTAAAAAGAATATTCGTTATAAATAAAATTATCTAAGCATTATTATAATAAGAAAAATGGAAAAATAAATTTTGAGAAAAAAATTTATGCATTACTTTTATCAAATAAATTAACCAAAGCTACTGTACGTAGTCTCGCTCATTTCGATCTTTAAACAACTTTTAATAGATTTATTCTTAATTAAAATTTTATCACTAATAATTTATCATAAATATTATACATAACTCAATATTTAATATGTTAAATATCTAAAAAAGTTTTCGTAATGAACCAAATAATGTATATAAGTTGAACTATGGTCGGAACCGAAAAATTTTATTAATTAACATTAAAGAAAAATTTACATTTATCAGTATTAATCTATAATAAAATTAATTCTCTGTCTTCATGATTGTTTAATTTTCATACGTGTTTTAACAATTCAAAAGTTTTGAAGTTTTGTAAATCACCATTCAGTAATAATAGAAGCTTTAAAAGTTCAATATTTTCGTTTTGGCTATATTGTATTCACTAAGATTCTGGATTTAAGAATGCACAGAATATAATCTGCAGGTGCAGTTTGTATCCCAACATCTCATATTGTAAAGAGTTGTAGTTGAGGTTTGTAAACTCTAGTCTTTTTCTGCTTCAGGCTGAAAACCTGTTGAAACATACAACATGTAAGATCGCAGGTGGCTGAGAAGTACTACAGTTGATATTTAGACCGATTGAGTTTTGAAACGCTTTTGTTAGATTTTGCAAATAACAGTAGCAGGATAAAAGAAATACATTGGGGTCATTAGATCTAACACGCAGGTGTGAGCACCAATGAAATAAACCAGAACTATATAGAGGGGAAAATAGCGGATTGGACTCGACCTTGATTTTTGGCTTTTGCAAAAAAAAAAAAAAATCTTGTCTTTTGCAGTGTTGTTTTAAGCTTCCTTAGTACATTTGTTTTTCACTCATACTGTGTCATTCTTCAATTGCACATTTGATAAACTTAAAACAAATGAAACAATTCGATGAACTTATTATTGATAGATAATTTTGAGTATTTTAATATCTGCTGTGAAATATGCAAATAGTAATTGTTCGATAAATATGTAAATCGTCATTATTAAGATATCGATCGAAGACTACCTACTTTATATATAGTGGATACCGTTTATCATCAAAATTTTAATCCTATGAAATGATCTCGATTTGCATCGTTTTCGTGCCTGTTCTCTGTGGGGAGATATTAATGTCGCGATTTTAACCTTATAGAAAAACGAAGAATTTGATGTCATGTAATTTACAAGATCGAAATTCTTTTTTTATGGAAGTTTCGTTCTTAGACTCAATTCGCAGATTAAAAATGAAGTTAAAAAAAACTGATTTTTTTTAACTTGAGGAAAAGGATATAAAGATACTTTACTACTGCATTACTCAGTATCTGCGGTTGAATTCTGTTTCGAAAAGTGCTCTTCACTGTTAGGAGCGTATTCGGAAAATCGTTTCTTACTACGAATACTCTTTATATAACTTGTTTGAATGCATCTTTTGTCACTGTTGCGTTTATTCAGAGTTTGATCGTTTTTCGATGAATTAAAATATCGTTTTAACTTAAAAATATTAATTTTCTAATCTGATTGTATATTATTTTTGTTGTTGTATGTTTTATTAATTAGAAAAACAATAATAGTTGCGTAGTCTCATATAGTGCAACTGCTATTTAGAGTACAAGTATTCTGTTACCTGTCGACGTTTGTAACATATGTTTCTTGTAGCCATGTGTTTCATGTGGTTAGTATAACGCAGGTGCGTTTTGGTTGGAACACGACGACAGGCTAACTTTGCTACTGTTCGGCCATCTACCCACCCTGAGGTGACGAATTTTTTTTGTCCCATCGAACTGGTTGGTGTTGTTGATCCCATGCCGTTGAATATTAACGGGTTTTGTTTCTTAGCAAAATTTTCAATGCCGCGATGACCTACCTAGTCTGAACGACATTTATTTAAAAAATTGTCCGATTGCCAGCTGGACTTTACCTCTACCGAGTTCTGGTTATTATCACAAAATTATATTCTCTAAGATAAGTGATAAAATTTGAGAAAAAAATAAATTATTTTTTATGATGTTTTAAAAAGATAAGAAAAATATACACACAGTTTATTTTAAATATTTGTTAATTATAAAAAAAAAATTATAAAATCGGTTTTAAGTACGGAAGAAATTTAAATTAGTAAAATTTGCAATCACTTTATAATTTTTTCATCATATTTATATTATTTAAAATTGCGATGGAGGATATATATATGTGTGAATACATATATATATAAAATTGTGTTAATGCTGATTAGATTATAACTAAAAGTTATATAATCGATATGATTGTATAAAATAATCGAAACCATTTAGTAAATTTAATCATCGTTTTGCCATAATTATTCAAGTGTGTTAGTTGACTTGCCATCTTTGATAAAAATTGCCGTTTAACAACTTTGGAGACATACCAAAGAAGTTAGGCTGGCGACCTCCATCCGGATGACTCCACCTGACTCTCACCTTGACGTCAACGACACTGCCGGTATTAAATGTGGCCATATTGCAGAATCCTTTCGACCAGTGGCCAGGTGCATGCTAGCAACACCACCTGTTTGGCTAAAGGGGAGCAGCTGGAAGCTGCTGCCAATGCCTAAGGGGGTTGTATACACTTCCTGCGTTGGCTACCCGACCTACCTGGTTGGTTTTTTACCTCACTGTTTTTTTATCCGTTCAAGTTTTTTTCTTGTTCTTCGGGTTTGCATTCTGTGAGCCTAGGCCGAGCTCTGTTGTCTGCATATCTATTTCTTTCCACGAATCAAAGTGATTGGTTCTTAAAATAAAATTTATTTTAACAAAAGTTTAATGTTTTAATAATTGTACAATATTTACAAAAGTATATTTACTCGTTTAATACGAAATGCTAAAAGCTAATTTTATTTTGACAGATCTTTATTTATAATAATATGCGAAACCTGTAGTCTGTGGCAAATGAATTAAGTTGCTCCTTAAGTTTTAATAAATTCGTAAGGACGATTATTTTTTCAAATTAATTGATCGTTTATTGAGTTTTAAACATCAAAATATCAGTAATATCGGATAGCATTAATAAAGTGCGACGTCAATAGATAACTGCAATCACTTTCCTAATAGCTTATATGAATAAATGACGTCGAAGATCATTTATTCATTCGATTATCGGCTAAGAACCACATTTCTTTGTCTCGACAATTCTGTGGATCATCAAAGATTATTGGCGCCCTGCCATCAAGACCTTTTCTTGATAAATTAGTGTTTTCAAAACTTGAACCTGTTTGCATGATGTGATTGCTCTAATATTGATTAATACTAACGGATTAAGTTTTAAACTTACATGGTTACGTAATTAATAAAGTCAGGATTATTTAAACGAATAGATAAAAATCGCGCAGGAAAAATTGCATTCGTTTTGTTTCGGCCATATTATCTTATGTTTATAATAACGTAAATTGATGACTTGGAATGTAAAATTTATAAGTATCAGTTTATAAATGCATTTCTTCGAAAAATAAAATATACTCAATAGAGATTCGTGGAAAGTAAATGCTGTTTATAAAATATATGCAATAATATAATTTTGACGCTGTAAAGGACCGTGTTACTTGAACGGAATTTAGGTTTAAAAAAAAAAATTGAAAGTGTGTCTGACTGGTATAATTACGTTTAACTTTAGCATATTAATGATATCTGCCATGAAAAACTTAGTCTGCAAGATATAAAGATTCTAATCATTCTGTCAATATAATCTTATGTAATTAAACTTTTATTTAATTCGGATTTTTTTAATGAAAATTGAAATTTATTTTAGATATTTTATAATAGTGTTAAAAGTAATTTTATTTGTTGAATTAATACTATTTCAAAAGAAGCTGTTCATAAGGAAAAATCAGATGAACGTAGTTATATACGATGCAGTTTATGGTTTTGGGAAGAGAGTACATACAGGTGGCGTTAGTAGAATAAATATCGTGCACGTGCATTTTCTGTTGACATCTGTAAGTTGATGATGTAAAGCACATTTCAGAGGAGTGTTGGCTGGGAGTTTAAAGAAAAGTGAGGTCAGCTTTTAACTCCACCTTTTCTAGTGGCTCTGAGCTTTTGTCTTTGCCTACTTTTACTTCGTTTGAAAAAGAGGGTGGCGTTGGGATGATAACACTTAACGCCTTGTTGATTATTCCATTTGCAGATGTATAAGAGGCAAATGCTTCTGATAACCCCCAATAATTTAAATAATTTAAATACTGTATTTTGAAAACAGAATTGGAATAATGTTTTAATATTTTAATGTGATGTATGCAATATAGCTGATTTATAAGTATGTAATAAACCCAAACAAATATTATATTTATTAACTAATAAAATACTTTGAAAATTAAGGAGTCAATAGATTTTTTTAATATAATAATTTTCATTATTTTAGATTTTGAATTAATATTTATTAAAAAACTATATTTCCTGTTATACTTATGCGCTTAAATTATTTAAAAAATAAATAATGACTTTTATATAACTGAATTAAAATGTTTATTTTTTATATGCAGATAGGTATTATATAAGTATATAGCATTTATTTTATAGTTTTTCAAACATTAAAAGTTTTGTTTAATGTAACCACATAAGTTATTTATGCTGTTGCATCAAGCAAAATTTTTAATGCTTGATTATAATATATATTAATATTTTTTATTTCATCATTGATTTAATAAGTCAATATATATTGAATAAAATAAACTTCTAAATCAAGAAGTGGGATGAATATATGCAAGGTATAAAATATCTATTTTACAATATTAGCAATATTTGAAATATGTATTTTACAATTATTTATTGATTGGTATCTGGTGTTTTCTTTATAAATTTATCAAGAGATAGTTGAATTGTACTTTTCTTTTTTTCTTTTCTTGATAAAGAGTTCTGTAACACAATGTATCTTTTTCTATTGCTCTTCGTACATGAGATTAGCAATCTTTAGCAAAGATTTCTCTATTTCATCCCTTACTATGCCATGTCTTTTTGAAACAATCTTTGAAGAAATATTTTCACAATTTTCAACTTATTCTTGCCTTTTAGAATTGAACATATTGTAGATCAGCTTAAGTCATATGAATGACTGATTGAAATAAATGATTTGCAGCTTTCAGAATGTCTAATTATGTCCACCTTTGTCTCGATCATATGAAGTTTATGAGACCTTGATTTCTTTTTGCCCATATCAACACTACTGCTTCTCCATTTTCCACATCTATGTTTATGAATTGACAACGGCAAAATATTTACACCAAAACAGATAAACTGACTATACACGCCCTAACTCAAGACTGAATCTGTGATGCTGGAAATGGGATGGGACTAATGACAGAGAGGAAGGAAGAGTGCTACAAGGAAGTACATGCATTTTCGGGATACATAGAATTAAATTTTTAATTTTTAACATATGTATGAAAGTCGAATGTACGAAAGTTTGAGGACTGCCTGTACATATTCAGAACGTTGTATATCATTGCATTTTATCTAACAAAATGAATTGTACACAGCAGCACAAGAAAGTAAATCGGAACCCTTACACCGATCGGCTTAGTGGTGACGCATGGAGTGAACTGTGACGGCACTTTCTAACCTGACAAACTTATCAAAACGAAAACAAAACGAACAGAATAAATTAAAGCTAATTAGTATATCAATATACATTTATTACAATAGGTAAATAATATGTAATACGAAATCTAATCCTAATAAAAGAATTTTCTTTGGTGAAAGATTGTTACAGAAACGTATTTAATACTTTTACATTTGCAATAACTTTTTATGAAACTATTACTGAATTAGACAATATATAATATTGTAGACAATATTATATTTTTTTATTGAGTTATATACTAAATTATTACCATATTAGACCATATATAATTTGTAGACAATATTATATTTTTTTTTTATTGAGTTATATACTAAATTTAGATAACATATTTAAACTTTTTTTAAAATGTCCAAAATACTGCTTAACTAATATTTTCATGAAAGAATATGAAACAGCACTAAATTGCAGTAGAAACTTTATTAAACTAAGACAGTAGAAACTTTATTAAAGTTTAATAAAGTTTCTACTGCAATTTAGTGCTGTTTCATATTCTTTCGTGAACATATTTAAAATATTACAAAAATAAATTATATTTAGAGTAATCAGCAAAGCTCCAGAATATTTTGCTCTGTATTTCCAATTGAGAGAACAGAATATTACAGATCCAATAGTATCTTACAAGTTCAGAAAACTGTAAGGTGAAATTCACTTTTGTAGTTTTTTTCCATTTCTTTCAATTCGACAACAATTAAAATAATTTCAATATACTACATATTAGAATTAAATAGTGTGTAAATATCGTGAATTTAAATTTTTACCTGTTATATACTACTACTAAAATAAATGACTACGTTAACATAAAATATGATTTAGTGTTACTCAAACATTTAAAAAAAAATAAATCAATGAGATCTACATACACAGTATTAGAATTAGTGTGTAAATATCGTGAATTTAAATTTTTACCTGTTATATACTACTACTCAAATAAATGACTACATTAACATAAAATATGATTTAGTATTATTCAAGCATTTAAAAAAAAAATGAGAAAGGAGGTTCAGTATCAATATATTAGAAAGGATCAAATATTACTTTTAGAGAAACGTTAAAAAATTTTTTAGGTTTTGAAATAAGAATTTTGCTGCACTATTAAAAACATCATTTTAAGATTCAAATATAAGAATAATAACAAAAGCATTTAATTTTTAAGAGAGTTTGCAAAAATCTAAACGTGGAAATGATTCTTTTAAAGAATGTACTCTTATTATAGTCAATAACAGCAATGGTCTTTTCAAAAGATAATTTTAATCCACTAATTTATCTATAATAATATATAAAGAAATATTTTTTGTTACAAGTAATTAAATAATTCTCGTAGTTATATATTATTATAATTACGAAGTTCTCATATTAACTAATTAATCTTACAGACGTAATTGTTAAACAGTTTTGTAGCCATTGCGTCTATAAAGTTAATAATTTATTAAAAGTTTATTATGAGTGAAGGATAATTTTCATTATGCACCTCTATAACACTTAATCATTTTTTGTTACAAGTAGTTAAATAATTCTCATAGTTATATATTATAATAATTAAGAAGTTCTCATATTAACTAATTAATCTTACAGACGTAATGGCTCAAAATTGTTAAACAATTTTATAGCCATTGCATCTATAAAGTAAATTATTAAAAGTTTATTATGAGTGAAGGATAATTTTTGTTATGCACCTCTATAACACTTAATAAAATCAATTATTATTTTAATTTAATACAGCAAATACAGACTCAATGCTATTAAACAGAAACAACCTATTAAAATACTGTTTTGTATTGAGTTCATTTTTATTTAGTAATATATTCACATAAAATGTTAAAATAAAGCATAAAACGTAAATAAGGATCATCACTGATATCATTTACAAAAATTGTCATGAAAATTTTTGAATAATTTCACTGCATGTATAATACAAAATTATCCATAAGTAATATAAATTATATGATATTGAATAACAAATTATGTAAATTTGTTACTACGTCATCAGATCCTCATCAGAATGACCATATGCAAATAAGCATTGTCTGTGCAACTTCTTCGTAATCACTACTGAACATTCATTGTAAAACTGTATCAAACTGGATAAAAGATGGCGAGAAGAAAATTATTTGTATAATAAATCAAGGTGTGGAAGGTCACAAGAGCATCATCTTAAGCAATCAGAAATGCTGCTGCAAATGAATCACTGGCAAATATGAAAAAAATTAAACATCAACTTCAGTTACAATGTTCATCTGAAACAATACGGAAACATTTCAGAGAATTTGGATTCAAACATCATCATCCTGCGATGAAAAAATACTTAACGAACATTCATAAAAAAGCCAGATTAGGATTTGTGTTACAATATTTATCCTATACGCACAAGTTTTGGAAATTTGTGATATTTTCTGATGAAAAAACATTTGCATCCAACTCTCACGGAGAACTTCATTGTTATAGACAAGCAGGAACTCTTTATTCTCCTGGAAATACCATAAATATGTGGGGTTGGATATCTGCACATGGTCCAGGAGAACTAATTCAAATAGATGGCCAATTCAATTCATCCCAATATATAAGTATATTAGAATCTGTTTTCTTGCCAACTGTGTCAGCTGTTTATTCTCCAGGATATTCTTTTTCATTTGTTCAAGAGAACTATCCCATTCATACAAGCAGAATTGTAAAGCAGTACTTTCAACAGTATCCCGAAATAAATTGCTTACCTTGGCCGGCCAAAGCTGCAGATTTAAATCCAATAGAAAATGTATGGGGAAAAATAGTACAGGAATTGGGATTGGGAAGGTTCTCTTTCTTCACATAATGTTTTAATTCAAGTGCAACAAATTTGAGAGAAAATGCGAAGACAACAGGATATGTTTAAAAAATTTAATTGAGTCTATTTCCATCCAGATTAAATGAAGTAATTGATGTTGCTCGGAACTAGACTTCTTATTGAATTCTTATTCTTTGTATTTTATAAAGTATTCATAATATTCTGATACATTTGTAATTTAATCCAATATGCCATACTAAATTCTTATTTATTCAAATAAACATGTTCACAATAAAAATTTTAATATTTTCTCCATTATGTATAACTTGATTGTTTTATTTATACTATTTAAGATTTTGATATACACTATAAATTAATTTTTTTTCATTTTTATATAAAACGTAAGGAATATATACTAGTATAATATTAAAAAAATAACAAAATTGAGAAGAAGGAAGTTTATCACAATAGAGAAAATGAAGTGTGAACAGGCCCTTATTGTAGCACATCACTAATACAATTATTTTTATTATAGAAATTCCCTAATTATACAGACTTCAATTCATAAAATTCTATACTTTACATTTATTTATATTTATTAAAAGCTATGTTTATTTGAGAAATGTTTTATGACAATTCACGGATAATTTGTTTCGCAATGTGCGTGATCGGTATTTATTGCTAATATGGTTTGCAAACAACATAAATGATGTTTTCAGTATTTTCATGCAAAAACAGTTTATTAACAGCCACATAATTCAAGTTGCTATATCATAAAAGCTGAAATAGAATTATAGATGAGTAAAAAGTGTCAAAGTGTGAGGAGTACGCGACTTTGCAAAATATAAAAATATGTCTAAGAACAGAGGTCTCATATATAGATGACCTTTAATAATGATATTTTTCACCAAATTCTAACAAATAAATGCACAACATATCAACAAGAAAAACAAGCAGAAAGACAACGAAAATTCAGAAACAAGTGAGAAGGTGAAGTTCTCTGGGAGAAGCCATTTCAGGTTCTTTTCATGTTCAAATGTAAAAAAATGGGACTATGGTCCATTTCTGGAAGATATTTTAAACAATACAAGTTTTTCAGGTTATTTTTTTCCACAATAAATTCAAAACTGTAAACTCAAGCATTGTTCAATAGAGGGAGAAGAGAGATCAATGAAACAAATAACTATAGAGGAATAAGAAAGACCTGTTTCTCCTCTTTAGCTTGAGAGAGAAAAAGATAATTCAAAGACACAAATATGCGTTCTTGCATTCTCTGGTCCTAAACTTAAAATTGTAAACAATAAATTAAACGATAAATATCTTTAATTCTGTTGGATTAATATATAATGATTTTGTTGTTCAAATGAGTCTCGAATCTGATTTATTTGATGCTGGTTTTTATTCGAGCAAAAAAGTAAAATACTATACTTATATTCAGTTCATCACTTTCAAAACTCAATAGTGACAGCTGTCAGCAATAACATTCTTTTCATGTTATCATGATGATTCATATTCATGTTGAGATGTTTCAAATCTAAATATTTTATGCTGGAGTACAGATCAAAATGTCAATCTACACAAATTGATAGTAATTAATAATTGTTTTAGATAAACCAACAATCTAAATGATATAAACCTACATCTTTAAATTTAAACCAACAGCAATAAATTGTGTTACACTATTTTCATTAATAAAATACTATTTTAAGAAAATTTATAAGCGATGCTAGAAACAGTAGACAGAAATGAATTTATTAAATTATAAGGTGCACATCAGAAATGATATGCAAATTATAGCAACAAAGATTATGACATAAATCAAGGATAGTGATGAACATAACCTTTCAGGAAAGAATAATTTTAGTGTCAGATCTCGTATTTCTTAAACACCATATTATTTACCTATGGCAATAACTGTATATTAATATACTAAATATGCACAATAGACCATTATTGGTCGTAATGCTTGGGCTGGGTAGACTCCTCCCTTTTCTTTTCTAATATACTAAATAGCTTTAATTTATTCTGTTCGTATTATTTTAATTTCAATTAAATTGGTCAGGATATGACTTGACATCACGATTCACTCCATGATGTCAACACTAAGCCGATCAGCGTAAGGGTGGCGATTTACTTTCTTGCGTGGCTGTACTTGATATGTAATACTTATAAGTATAATAAATGACGTAATCGCTTAACCAAATAATGCCCAAAATTAATTTATCATCAATTGATATCCTGAAACAAAAGAACTGTATTTATATCTCTTAACATGTAAATATTATTGTATATTTTATACTATAATATCTATACAATTAAAATTATATAGGTATTATATTACCTACATAAAATAGTTTTCAATATAGTTTATATTATAATTGCAAAATTTACATCATTTTTAATAATAATTCATTTTATATGATAACATATATACTAATTATCTGATTACTTTTCTTTACCAGTTAATTTTCTTTTCTTATCAATTTTGAAAAACATTTTGGTTTATTACCATATTAGATAAATTATTCTTTTGTCTTTATGATTTTATTCTATACTGTAGTCTGAAAGATTTTAAAATTAATATTAATTGTGATTAATAATACATTGGTTTGTATTAAGTCAATCACCTTTAGGAGAAATAATACATTATTTAATGCATTAAGAAACTATAAAGATTATTAACAACAATTAAAACAAAAGGGAATGTACGAAGTACCTTTAGAGAATAGTAACACAGGCAGGGGTGAAGATTATATTTATTGTACTGCTAGATCAGTACAAAAAATATTAGAGAACATAAATCAGATCTGGAGAAAGGACAGCAAAATATAGCACTAGCACAAAGCCTCTTGAATTTTGATATGCAGGCCATGTGAAGTGATGTCAAGTTATTAAAAACAACCCAAAATTCAGTAAGAGGGAAATTTGAAGAAGCATTTGAAATTTATAAGAATAAAACAACAAAAGATAATAGCATAAATACCATTGAACCAAATCTAATAAGCATGGCATGGGCTTGATGTAACAAAACATTACAACATACAGAAAAATTAATTTATGCCTAGCAATTATAATGCTTTATTAAGTTTTATAAATTAAATTTATTTATTTACTATAAATTTAATTTTATATAACTTACTTTAAATATGTTTTATGCATTTGAATATTTATTTTGTAATTTCTTGCCATGGATATTTGAATTTTTGTTTTGAATTGAGTTCTAAACTATGTTCTAAAGTTTATATTTAGAACATAGTTCTGTATCAATTGCTAATGAGGACCCAGAGGATTGAAAGAGCTTCAATAAAATTATTTTAAGTTGAAAAAGAAAATTTTACTTTATTTTTCTGTATTTTTCTCTGCTCTTTGTGCTTACTTTCGATGCTTCAGAAAATGGAGCAGCATAATTGGATTAAGAATCATACAACATAAATATTCATGATAATTTTGATTAATTTACAAATATTATAATTAAAAATATACCAATTTTCCATTTTCTTCATTTCTGATTCCAAGGATTGAACTTTTAGTTGAGCTTGATTACGTAATTGTTCTGCACTTGTAAGACGTTTAGTAAGATCTTCAAAGAAATTATTATTTTGAGATTCTTTTTGTAATAATTCTAATTCTTCTTCAGTTGCTTTTTTCTCTCGAAAAATACGATCATATTGAGCTTGTTTTTCATTATTATCCTGCATAATAAAATAACATCTTAAATTGTTAATACTTAGTTTCCTGATAACAATGAATAAAATGTCATTACATGAACTTAATCTAAGCCTGAATTAAAGTCAATTAATTATTATTATTTATTCTATATAAATGTGAAAAATTATTATTAATGAACTTATCCTTTAATAACAAAATAAATATATAGAAACACTTTCAAAGTCAATTTAGAATTATAATGTCAAACCCCGATAAGATGCCCCCGTTAAACTGCCAATCTCGCTGACCACCAAGAAATTTGGAGGAATGATCTTCTCTATGTTAATGGAATAGGCAAACCCCGATAAAATGCCATCTGCCAATAGAAATGTCTAAACAAGTATTCCTTTTAGTATTGTATTTGTCCTCATTAATCCGCCAAGAGTATATAAGATGACTTACATCCCCAAGTTCATCAGAACTGTATGTACAGTATTAAAAACTCTGGATTCATTTGTAACCAGTGGGTGGGAGAGATGGAGTTAATGGTTAATCATATATCTCTAAGTCTGGTTCATACCTAGATTGTGGAAAATTTAGGATCTTAATAACCAGATTGTTTCCATCGTTTATTGTGTACCGAGCAAATAAGGATACTGCATAGTAAGCTGTGTACATTGTGTTTTACAGAGAACTCAAAGTAGAGGATCAGAACAGCAAATGGACATGTCTGTGATCAGAACAGCAGATGGACATGTTTTCTATATAGTACTGTACATATACAATATGTATACTATACTGCAAAGTATACAGTTTTTTAGAAATGTTACGTTTGAATACTAAATATAAAAGTACTGTATTTTATTAAATTTAATATATTCAAAGTTCATTTTCATTTCTATACTACACATATTTTCGATAAACTGCCAACCCCGATTAACCGCCAAAATTGTCCCCGAATGGATGGTGGTGTCTTATTGGGGTTTGACTGTATTTATAATTCAAATTTGATAATTCAAACTATACTACAATTACATAAACTTTATTTATTAAATAATATTAATTACTGATATAGAATATCTGAACCAACTTTATTTGAAATTAAAGAAAATAAGTAAATAATAATAATGTAAAACCAATAATAATAACAATAATAATTAGAAAACAGGAAAAATTACAAGTAAAGTTGGAAATTTATAATTCCTGATGTAACAGATTGGGAGAGAACTAACTCTTCATTACTCTTATTAAAAATGAAGGTATATATTGATAAATTTTCAAGACTATTATATTGAAACTCTACCTAAAGCATAAAAATTTCTTGAGTGACTGTAGCAGAATATAATATCTAATATTAACAGAATCAAATACTGTTACATACAGTCAAACCTCTTTAAGCCGCCCCTCTATAAACCGCAAAAAAATATTATTACTTTTTCTTAAAATTTTTATGGATTTTATACAAATTTCATGATTTTTTCTTTTTTTGTAATATATTGCAATTTAAAAAACAAGTTTTTTAAAAAATGTATAAAATTATATTCTAAACTGAAATAATTTATAGTGTATTTTAATATTGAAGATAATTTTTAATGTTTCACTGTGGAATCATCCTCTTTCAATTATATTGAATAAATTTTCTTTCGATCACATTATCATTGAAATAAAATTCGTCTTTATTTTATTTTTATAAAATTTTGAATATCCTGAAGACGTTTCTTTTAGTTATAAAATTTTGCTAAATGTTTCTTTCATTTCAGAAAAATCTTTTAGCAAAATTTCTAGAATTTTTCTAGAAATGTTTACTTCTTTCTAGAAAATCTGAAATCAGATTTCTAATCAAAGATTGTCTAGAAATGCCTGACTGTTTATGAAAATGACATTTTTCTAGAAAATGACTGTTCATGAAAATGACATTTTTCTAGAAAGAAGTAGACATTTCTAGAAAAATGTCATTTCCATGAACAGTCAGGCATTTCTAGACAATCTTTGTTAGAAATCTGATTTCAGATTTTCTAGAAAGTTTACAGTAATTGAAAGAGTATTTTTTCAGAAAGTTATAAAATCGATGTGAAATTTTTTTAAATTACCTCGGCCTCTAAAAATACTACATTATAGGTGAATAGGAAGATTATATTTTGTAATTTAATTGAATATATCTAGAAAAGAATTTGGTAAACGTAAAATAAGCTAAATTAAATCCTATATATTTAAGATTGATTATTTAGAAGTTATTTAATGAAGAGAGTCAGTTCTAATAATGAATTCCACTGTGCAACAATATTCTAGCAGTTATAGAAATGATTGAAATTTATAAAAAATATCCTCACCTGATTTTAATTTTATTTTCTCTAATGCGATCAACTTTATCTCTTAGAGATAAAATACCATTCACGTAACATTTTCCGTTTGATTTGCAACATAAATCTGAATATACGTACGTAATATTATTCCAAACGATGCTTATATTACTGATTGCTTTATCCAATGCAATAATATCATCTAAAATTTTCGATTTTAACATAGTGCCACCATCTTTAGCAGTACATATCACATTGCCACTCTTTCTCAATCTAGTATCTCTCAGAAAATCATAATTTGTAGTAAGTTCTGGAGGAAACAGAGATTCTACAGCATCTCTCTCTTTGATTGCTCTACCATTTATTGGACTGTATAGATATTCTATATCATTCACCATATGTAATCGAACACATCCTGCTGCTAATATCGTTGTTAGTACTAAAGGAATAGCGATAAACCATACCGGATGCAATCCGATAAAATGTCCCAGATGATGAAAAGATGAGGATAAGAATCTATGTACGCAGTCACACTTCATCAGCTAAAAAGTAGAAATTAGAGCAAAAACCAAAGATTAATTTTAATGTTTCATCTACCAGATGATGTTTTTTTTACACAAAAATATATATTTTTAGTGAACATTATCAATTAGTTTAGATTAGAGGTTACATCCGCTTACTAAATAATTGCTGTAAACGTTTCAGTTAAATAACTTGTATTAATAAAGAAATTATATAAAAATAA
>AYEL01071281.1:0-35107 GCA_000484575.1 Olivierus martensii
TAAAAAAAAAAAAAAAAAACTTACGTCTGCATGAAATTATTATATTCGTAAAAACAAGCACTTGCTGAATTAATATTAATGTTTCTAAGTAAATCGTTGTTTCTTTAGTTTTTCATAATAATGATAAATTAAACATTAATATATTTATAAATTTAAATAATAAATATACTTCTATGATAAAATAATTTTTTTTAATTCTATGTTAATAAATCAATAGGTCTATCAGTACCAGTTCTTTTCAAATAATAATAAATTTCTCAAAATAATAATTTATACCTAGCATATCCATCTAAACATTTTTGTTGTGGATAAAATTAATTTAACGTTTCCTAATTTTATTTATTTAATTCGTTTTTGTATTCATAAATGAAATAATGATAAATTTTTAAGAAACAAATATATGATTTGTTCTTGTTCTTTAATACAAGCTGTATAGGAATGTTTCCATGTCTCGCAGCATATATCAAATAATGGATTCAAGATAAAATTCTAAGCCGAAAATGTAGACAGAAAAAAATTGCATTAATGGTCTATTAGTAGAATTTTTTCCCTGTATTTTTTTCTTAAAAATTTTCGTCTTGAATCTACTATCTAATTTATGCTCTTCTACGAGTCGTTGAGACATCTCGTATACTGAAAATGGAGATTTTTTTCCACCTGAAAAGCGCTTTATAAATTATATTTAGCTTCAAACCACTTTTAAGGAACAAATGTAGACCTATAATTTGTTTCTTAGAAGTTGTTTGAACTAAATATAATTTGTAAAGCGTTTTTCAGGGGAAAAAAAATCTTCATTTTCGTTAACGAGATGGCTCAACGATTCGTAGCATAAATTAGAAAGCAGATTCAAGACGAAAATTTTTAAGAAAAAAAGGGGAAGATGTCATAAATGAAACTTTCCAGTTTTATCGAAAATGAAACCATTAATGAAACATTTTTCTATCTACATTTTCGACTTAGAATTTTATCCTGAATCGATTATTTGATTTATGCTGCGAGTCACGGAAACATTTCTATACAACCTAAATTAAACAACAAGAAAAAAAGAGGGATATCTTTTATTCTGTTCTACAATATAACAGTGTGTCCCGTAATAATTAGGAAAAAATCAAACCACAAATTTCTTTAATCAAAATAATGAAAAAATTCTTATAAAAGCTGCATTTAAGAGAAATATAGACATTTTATAGTAGTGCTTTTTCAAAAATCGTATTTAATCAAGGAAATAAATTAAAGAAAAATTGCCATCAATTAGTCAAGGTAGAAAACATAAAAAAATGTTAAACTACATTATTAAGTTTGCTTCTTTAAATTTATTTCATTAATTAAATGAAAAAGCACTACTATAAAATGTGCATATTTTTCTTAAATGCAGCATTTCTGTATCCTGTATACAACGAAGATAAAGTTATTTTCTCAGAAAACATTTTAATGAATAATTATAATTTGATTTCTAGAGCATCATTTTACTATTTCAACACGAACCAGGATATTTTTATGGTTTAAATAATAGAATTATTTAAAATTTTACCTATTTAATAACCCCAAGCGATCGTCATACATACCTTTACTATTCTACAAAACCGTTTAGAACGACAAGCAACTTAATATACCAATGAGCATTTCCAACTTCTAAAACGATGTGTTGTATTCATAACACAATGCCGGTCGTGATCAATCAACGTGAATAGTGATAACACATTTCTGACTTTATACCTTGTATGATCAAAATCTTTCCTTGTTCAGTTGTTCCTATTTTATATAATGACGAGGATGATTGGTTTAGTAGAAACGAATAATGGATACCGCTCGAAAGAACTAAAAATCGTATAAATTTTCCCTCCTTTTTTTAATTGGCTATAAAATTTCAGAAAGGTAGTAATACCACAATAAATTTTGAATTTAGTATCGAATAAACTTGATTTAAAAAAAATTAAATTTGTATAACTTAAAGTATAATCTATAGCAAAACAAAAGTTATTTATTTTAGCATTAATATTAAAAAATTACAAGGAAAAAAATTATATTTTTATGTCTACATTTAACGTGTTTTATCTCTGAAAACATCAAAGCGATAAAAAGAATTTTTTTTAACGCATTAAGAGATCTAATATAATAACCAATTTAAATATTACAAAAAAATAAAGTAGTTCCATCACATAGCAGACTCTTTGTAGTAATATTTTACTCCTTCCCTTTAGGATAAAACAAGAAAATTTTACCTTTTCTTTCCTTTTATAACAATTATTTCAAATGCAGGTCATTACTCTTCGACGAGTTGAGAGAGAATAAATGCAAACAGTATATACACAAATGCATTGTCCTGCATAAAATTTCCTTCAATTTTCTTGCAGATTTTGTCACAGCGATAAGAATTTAAAAAAAAATAATAAAAATAAAACTCGATATATATTTTTAACATAGTATCAACTTAACGTTTATATCACATATATACATATCATAATTTATATTATGTTTCGTAGAAAAAAAAAAAACAGACTTAATTTAGAAACAATTATATTTAAAGCTTGTATATTAAAATAACTCGTATAAAAAAAATTAATTTATGTTGTTCATTTAAACCAGGGACGTTCAACCTTTTTGCTCCTGGGGCCATATTTGAAGGAAAAAATTGTCTTGAGCTGCACATAAAATATACTAATTTCAACAATAGTTGTTAAGCAAAAAAGTTAATAAGTAATGTACAGTATATGATATCCACCATGACAAATAAGCAAAAATGTCATAGCATAATAATCTTTGACTTCTTTTCATTCAGAAATTTTTTAGTATCATTGAGCAGGTCAAGAAGTTTTTATCACTGAAATAAGAAATATTTTAGAAAATGGAAATAGGAAGTGTAGATATGTATTTAAATAATAAAAGCTTCATTAACTTCATTAAATACATAAAAATTTTAATGTTTTAAGGAAGTTTACGATTTTATTTTGGGCTGCACTGATTACAATGCTGGGCTATGGGTTGGACAGTCCTGATTTAAACCTTTTTAGAGGAATGAATTTGTAACTTCAAATGACTTTTGATTTTTTTATAAGATGATTTAATTCATAATTTAATATATTATTAACCCTCATATGAAATTTGATTAAACTCCATCTTTATGGAAGTTGTTATAAAATTAAACTGTAATCTAAATTACTTAAAATCTAACAATCTGATCAAAATTTAAAATTGATGAATATCTTTTTATCATATCAATTTTGCAAGAAATATGTAATGAATATAGGGATAGATAAATAAGTGTATATATGAACTGAAAGATAAAGTTTTCTATAATAATCTACATATAAAATTTGAACTTTATTATATATTATTTTAAAAATAGATCTTTTGCAAATTTATAGAATTAAAAAAATAATAATTTTCTAGAAAATTATATTTTCCTTTTTTTACCTAAAACTTTTGTTTAATGTGACTTTTTTTCCAAGTTGTTATATTTCAGGATGGAATGAATATCTCTTATGCTAAAATATTTTAATAGTACCATATTAAAAAAAATTAAAAAATGATTAATCTATATCAGATAATAATTAAATTTTTGTATATTTAAATTTGGGTTCAATTTATTTGCATTTTACTTTTTATTTTTATAAAGATTTATAAGTTTTTATTTATAAAATCTTTATCCATAGAAAATTTTCAATGAACCAAAATAAAATATATTTTTTTATTCAAGTTTTAAAATATTTATAAATAAAATAATTAAAAATTTTTGAATTATAACTTTAATAATGAATTTATATTATTAGCTTGAAAAAACAAAGCATGATTATGAAAAGAAGAATGAATTGGCAATTAAAGATGTTCAAGAAAAAATGAAAATAGAACTTAAAACTTTGGAAGACCAAGATAAAAGTTCCAAGAATAAGATTAATGAACTGACAGAAAAATTACAAAAGGTTGCTTTTTTTTTTAATAAATTTGATTGCAGCATGTCATATTAATAATAATACATTGCAAATGAAATTAAATAAAGTTACAATAGTGCCAATTATATTATCTACTACAGGAATTGTACAGTCACGCAAGAAAGTAAATCGCCACCCTTACGCCGATCAGCTTAGTTGTGACGTCATGGAGTGAACTGTGACAGCACTTTCTAACCTGACAAACTTAATTGAAGTGAAAACAAAACGAACAGAATAAATTAAAGCTAATTAGTAAATTAATAAACATTTATTACAATAGATAAATAATACGTAATAAATATGAAATCTAATTCTAATAAAAACATTTTCTTTGGTGAAAAATTGTTACAGAAACATTATTGAGATAATTTGCATACCATTTGTGGCACGTTTTATAATTTAATACTTTTACATTTGCAATGACTTTTTTACAAAACTATTACCAAATTATTAGTTATCTAAATACTTAATTGAAGTGAAAAGCACATCAAGTAGTTGAGAATAACGTTAAAAGACATTTATTAATAATAACGTTTTCGTCTTATAAGTTAGCAAAGGTTCTGGATAACAGATTATTTTAGAATTTTTTGATATTAATTTTTTCCTTGTACAGTCAAACCCCAATAAGATGGCCCCGGTTAAGCCGCCACTCTCACTGCAAAGAAATTTGGAGGAACAGATCTTCCCTATGTTAATGGAATAGGCAAACCCTGATAAGACACCATCCAACAACAGAAATGTCTAAACAAATATTGCTTTTGGTATTGTATTTGTCCTCGTTAATCTGCCAGGGGCATATAAGGTGACTTATATCCTGAAGTTGTATATACAGTATTAAAAGTTCTCTGGATTCATTTGTAACCAGTAGGTGGGAGAGAGGGAGTTAAAGGTTAATCATGTGTCTCTAAGCCTGGTTCACACCTAGGTTGTAGAAAATTTAGGATTGTAATAACCAGATCGTTGCCATCATTTATTGTGTACTGAGCAAATAAGGATACTGTACAGTAAGCTGTGTACATTGTGTTTTTTACAGAGAACTCAAAGTAGAGAATCAAATCAGCAGATGCACATGTTTTCTATATAGTACTGTAGATATACGATACATATACTGTATACAGTTTTTTAGAAATGTTAAGGTTGGATGCTAAATAAAAATGTACTGTATTTTTATTAAATTTAATAAATTCGGAGTTCATTTTCATTTCTATACTACACGTGTTTTTGATAAACCGCCAACCCCAATTAGTCGCCAAAATCGTCCCCGAACGGATGGTGGCGTCTTATCGGGGTTTGACTGTATGTTGCCGAAATATACATTACAATCCATTCGTCTGATTTATTTAAATTTTGTCCGATAATTAAAATCTGCCGACTGAATTTCTGAGTGGTGTGTGACATCCCTCGTAGGTTAATCACTAATACAAACACAGATGAACGTTTTTGGCATTTCGCTTTAATTTTAACTTGCAATGAAACTGAATATGGAAGATCAAAACAGAGATAGGCGTGTTCATAACTTACATAGAAAATAGGTTGAATTCCACTTCACTGTTAAAATAAAATTTTTACAAAAATCAAATAAGGAGATAAGTTCTATATTATTGTAATTCAGTTTAAATCAACAAATTTAACAAACATTACAAACAAAATATTAATAATTAACTTTCAATTATTGTTATTTCAAAAATAATATAAAAATGAAAAGATAGTTTGATCATTTTTTAATATGATTTAAGGTTTATAATCATTTTTTAACATTATTTATATTTTTAAAGCGCTTTTTTATAAAAGAATTTCAATCGAAAAATATTTCTCAACATCCATCTTTAAATGTTTTTCAGGAACTTAATATTTTAAGAAATATTAGAAATATTCTTAAATGTAGAACTTACTAAATGCAATTTTCAACAGAGATAAAATGATGACTTTATATATTTGAATATTTTAATATTTAAAAGACTTCTTATTCGTAAAACAACTTTCGCCCATTCCCTAATAAGGCTTAAGAAAATTGACAGATTCCAGATATAATTTAAGCTAGTTGAAGAAATTGTGTTATTTTTCTACATAAATCCGCCCAAAAATTTTTAACTCTCCAATAAAATTTTATAAATAAAAATACTTAAAATTATTAAAAAGTATTCTAACAATGGAGAAAAGAATAGAAAAATTTTTTCGATGTCTTTATAGAAAGATTTTAGAGAAAAATATGAATATACAGTATATCACAAATAATTACGATATTTTTTTACAGTAGGTAGATTAAGATTATTGATGATATATAATTTAGCATTCTTTTCTCCAATACAATATTGTTGTACTAATAAATTTACAATTAATTTTCAAGCCTTTAATCATTATAAAACCAATAATAAACTAGTATTGAATCATTGACAATAATGAATAAAAATAAAAATTGAATCACCTGTTTATTACTTAAGATAAAATAAATTCATTAAACGAAGAAAAATAGGTAAACTGCATTAATTGTCTGATTTCTATGAAGTCCTCCTCATTTTAACTGATTATATGATTTATTTTGTTGAATCTATACAAGGGATATACTGTATATGGCAGCGGCTATTTCAGAGCCCACTCTTGTCTTCAGCCAGAAATAACATATTAAATAATTTAAATATGCTAACTTACAAAATACGCATAATAAATGATTATTCGATTTTATTTTCCGTCATAATTCTTGTACTTATAAGTTGTCATATTTAAAATATTCAATTCCTAGTTAAAGAATTTATAAAAGTAAAAAATCTTTCCAGATAAATAATTCTTATCTGCTTTTCTACTATTCATCAATTTGTCATTTATAATGCGATAAATCATCTGGATATCCGTATAGAATAGTTTTGATTTCACAATTTAAAGGAATTATTATTCAAGATATTTTGAAAAATAGTCAAACCAACAGATTAAACTTCATTATGAATATAATCAATTTCAGACTATCTTTCCAACAGTTGAAGCATAGCATGCTTTCATCGCGTCATCCCTCCGACCGATTAGAGTTTTTAGCTTGGAGTTTTAATTAAGCCGCCATATCAAATATGGAATTGTGTCTGGTGCTTGACACTTTTAGAGATCCTCATAAGCTGACCAATACCCATGACAGGATCAAACGGAAGTCTGAAGAACAGGATTCAATGGGTCGGGCTGATCTTTATTAAAAACCGGGAGGTGTAGAACCCAGAATTTCCTGGGTGGTAAGCTACTTCTTTACTACGCGACCATTCAACCGATCACTTTTCCTGGATCTCGATTAACTCAATCCCGTTTTTTGGAGACTTACTAATGGTCCGGTTGGCCGGTGGATGGCGTTCGTTTACCACTTGGAGATCCGGATTCAATTCTCAGTTTCCATTTCTTCAGTTTTTTCAGAGTGCGGGCCAAGCTTGTGAAATCGCATTTTTCATCTGACAGCTGACCCTACTGAGGGTGAGGATGGCCCATAATGGTTATTGCTAAGTCGACCGGATTGGTCAAGTGGAAACGCTTCGGCTTTCCATTTTGGAGATCCGGATTCGATTCTCAGATCCCAATCCTTGGAAATATTTATCATAAGGTCTGGGCCGGATTTATCGATCCCTGTCCTTCACAATCCGGCTGATCCTTCCGCAGAAATGGACAACCTGTGGAAGAGCTTGTTTCGCCCCGCTACTTAGTACTCTTACTGAGTGGAAAATGGCGATATCTGTTATAGAAAAAATAAATGGGAAATGATATGCTTTATTACTTAAATGTAGTTTTTTTTGTGTAAATAAATGACATTACTTCCGATCTATTGATTACTAAGTAACAGAACGAAAACAGAGACTGTTTCTTAGTAATCAATAATGATTGTCCTCATCTATAAGGGGAAGGATGAGATTAAATGATTGAAAGAATTAATTATAGGCCAGACCGCGCAAAGCGGAAATGCAAGGGGAGGACAGCCTCCCGGCAGCAAGATTCAGGGGCTGCATAAAACCCGTGTAAAATATATTTATAAAAATATTTACATGTCGAATTAGGTCTGGCATTCCGGCAATAATTACTTTTTGTGGGATCCTGATTGTAGGAATACAGCATGTCTTCTGAGTATGGCTGAGAATGTATTTGGAAATGTTGTTATAAAGGTAATAATCGATTTTAAAATGGCGAAAAACAATAATAATAAAAAAGAAGCCTGTTGCTAGCTTGTTGAAATATTTATAATAAATTTTTTTTTATCCCTAGTTGTTATTAGTTCTTAAAAATACTATATTGTTATTATAGAAAGAACGCATAGGAGACCATTTGTTGATAACTATTCACCTTTTTTCCAGTAGATATTGATTAGTTAACAACGTTTGTAATATGTTACCCGAACTGATTACCTGAAACGCTTCAGCTTTCCACTCCGACCCGTGTATGATTCCAGATATTATCCCTTGAAAAATTTATTCGGAGTTTTGGCCTGGCTCTTCATCAGGGTCTCAGTCCCCAAAATTCCCGATGAAGAGCCAGATCATGGGATCTCAGTCCTCTATAGTTCGGTTGATCCTATATTGGTTGATTCTTTTCAGGTGTGAGCGGTCTATGGTATGGTCTAGTTAGACTCAACCTAATCAACAGTGATTAGGAAGTGCATAAAAGATTTATACTGTACAATGCTATTTATCAAGTAACTAAATAACTAAAAATAAATTTTATTTTTGATTATTACAATAATTTCTTATTTTAAGTATATTTATTTGAATTCATTTTAATATATAAACATGTTTAAGTATGTTTTCTGTTTCATTGCAATCAAAACATGTTCTCGCGATGACGCATATAAATCACGTGACACGATAATTCCCAGACCACCGCTACGAATTGATAATTAGATTTGCTATTTTATGTTATCAAGACAATAAAGCAATTAATCTTGTGAGTTTGTCTAGACATTCTATAACATTTTATTAACAATCACTTCTGCAATTTATGCCAAATAATTTGAATACTGAAATCAGAAATATTTCAATTTTGTATATCCATAAAGTTATAAGTATGAAAGATATTCCATACAACATGGCACACGAAACAATGAAATTATATAACGAAAATTCAACATAATTAATCGAATTTTCAATATAAAAATTTTCGAAATTCATAAATCAAAATTTAGTTTTAAAAAAATATTACACAATACATTTATTATAATATTGCACCCACTGATTGCACTACATATACGACAATAAATTTTACATCTCATGCAAGTATTGCCATCTGTCGAGAAATATTTCAGATATAATTATGACAATTTTTTTTCTTTTAATGGCGCATGTGTTACATCTGCAGATTTTCTATTTATGATAATTAACATCGTGAACATTAGCGAAACAGATTAATTTTTTTCTTTCTGTAGTGTTCATATTGTTAAATTTTTTAAATATAAAAATTTGGGCATTGTATGTTTTTTTTTGTCTGTTAATCCGATGAATGGTTAATCCTGAATGTGTTTTTATGATAATTAGCATCATCAACACTAGCGAAACAGATTAAACTTTCGTTTCTCTAGTGTTCAAATTGCCGAATTTTTTTTAAATATAAAAATTCAAGAATTATGTATTTTTTTTTTCTGTCTGTTAATTCTGAATATGTTTTTATAATAATCATAATAGCTAATTTGTTTATAACGGGGTACACATTTTTGAGAAAGTTTTATTATTATAATGTATTATTATGAATTATTATTAGTCATACGGAAAAAAAATCTTAAATATTTATTATTTATTTTCCACTATTTTACTTTTATACCATTTTATTGCTTAAATAAAAAATAAATTTAAAGATAAATATATTATAAAAATAATCGATTATCTTTACTAAAACATCAATTCTTAGAGCGATTATTTTTCCAGAGAATTTTAAAATGCTTTACACCTGAAAAATATCAACATTTATAACAAAAGACGGTTTATTTTGATGTTTATAAGCGTGAAGAATGCCAAGTCGCTAACTTTTACTGATTTTATTTTTAAAAATTCTGCTTAATATTTTATTGCTAACAACCAGTACTGTCTTGTATAGGAATGACAAATCGTTCTAATATTTTATCTGATAAGCTATCCATTACATACAGTTTTTGTTATAATTTATCAAAATGATGAATAAAATTTTCAAATTATTCAGTAGGATCATGATCTAAACAATGCTTCTTATAAAAGTGACGAACATCATTATTACGGTTCTAGAACAAATAACCACAATAAATTATAATGGTTACTGTTTCATAAGACGATTTATATTCGAAGATAAAGAAAAAAAAAGTATTCTTGAGAAAAATTTTTATTTTCTACTACTGTATAAACTGTTTATATATATGAAGGCAATGGCATAATATAGTTTAAAAAATTATTTGCTACATAACAAATAAATCTTTGTTCATAGTAAATTTTTATGGTAGTTGCTCTGTTCTACTATGAAAAATTTCTCGAAACCAATTTTTAATCTCCTTAGCTTAACTATTTAAAAATGGCGGTCATTCAAATGTTTTAGTATATTTTCTTTAATGTCTGTTAAACTAATTGATGGATTTTTATGAAATTTATCAGGAAGTTCAAACCATTAAAGACGATTTTCTCTATAACTTTAATTATTAAAAAGAAGAAGGGCGAATTTCAAATAACCATAATAAATTATAATGGTTACTGTTTCATAAGACGATTTATATACGAAGATAAAGAAAAAAAAAAAAAGTATTCTTGAGAAAAATTTTTATTTTCTACTACTGTATAAACTGTTTATATATATGAAGGCAATGGCATAATATAGTTTAAAAAATTATTTGCTACATAACAAATAAATCTTTGTTCATAGTAAATTTTTATGGTAGTTGCTATGTTCTACTATGAAAAATTTCTCGAAACGAATTTTTAATCTCCTTAGCTTAACTATTTAAAAATGGCGGACATTCAAATGCTTTAGTATATTTTCTTTAATGTCTCTTAAACTAATTGATGGATTTTTATGAAATTTATCAGGAACTTCAAACCATTAAAGACGATTTTCTCTATAACTTTAATTATTAAAAAGAAGAAGGGCGAATATTCATATTTCTGAGTTTTCTCCTAATAACTTTACGAGATTCAATAGGGAAGTTAAAATATCGTTTTATAAATTTACCGAGGAATATTATCACATGTTATATTGATAAAAACGATCGCTAAAAAGTTATGATTTATAGAAAGCTATAAGAGCAATCTAAATTACACAAATAGCACAGAGTTGGTAAAAATAAAATCTTTACAAACGAAATAATAATCAAATCAAATGATTTTACTAAGAAAATAAATATTTTATTATGCAGAAAATACTGAACAGATATCTCGATATAGGAAACTTTATTGAAATTTTTTCACAGAGATAAGATCGTAATATACACAGATCAGTTGAGACAGATAAGACACACTCATAGACTTTATTGTATACAAGAAACAAACGAAGCGCCTCTATGGAGAGTAGTTGAAATGAACTCAACTATTAATAAAAATGATGTTTTAATCTATTGAAAGTTTTAATTATAAAAGTTTTTTTTGTAATAAAACTGACATAAGATTCGTAGAAACAATAATAACCGACCTTCCATTATCTACAACAAAAGTGAACTGAGTAACGCCCATGGTAACGCCAGGTACTGCCAATAGTGGCAGCACCTTCGAATAAGCGAAGTGTCCCATCTGTATCAACTAATCTGTGGTAATATAATATTGTTTACGATACATTTAAAATATTCAACCGAAATCAGGATCTCGATCTGTTTTTATGAAACTATTTTATACTTAATTTATATGGGAAAATATAAAAATAAATTAAATCTGATAGAAATAATCAATATAAAAAAATTTCTTATAAGGTAAGTTTAACTTTTATTGACTGGTTCTTATACTAACTTGTAAGACAAGACTTTTAGCATTTCAAACACTTCATTTAAAATATCATAAAATCATTTCACATCATAGAATATCAGCAGTGAACAGGCTTAAAGTGGAAAGGGCAATAGAGTACTGAAAATCTGTTGCAATCATATTTCAATATTGGGCATTGAATAACGAATGGAAAATCATATCTTACAAGAAATACTGACAGATAATTCTGTATAATAAATGTTTCTTATAAGTTAGATTACATTATATGTAATAAATATGAAATTCAGGCGCTTTTCTAGTTGCGAACATTCGTACTTACGAACGTGAAATTTCATTTTCAAATTTTACGAAATTTCAAAAACTCGTCAATAATTTTAAATAATATGATAGCAGAATGCCCTCTAGCAACTAATATAATATAAAATTATACAATTAGTTAACATATTATGGCAGTATTTTAAGATGACGGAGATTATATCAAAAATTCTTCACTTTATATTCGGAACTTTTCATTAAAATCTTGAAATAAATTTTATTTGGTCCAATTATGAAATATATTGCAATATACAATATACAAGTATAAAGTTGTTTCAGTACTTTTGAGCCAAAATAATAGCAGTATCTGAGTTACGAACAACCCGATTTGCAAACGAAACATATGTACGAATTATGTGTGTAACTAGAGGAGCGCCTGTACATACTTTACTATTTTATTTAATAAGTTTTCGGTTAATTAATTCATATTAATTTCCATTTCGTTTTATCCGGATAGGGTCAGTTCATTTGCATAACTATTGCTTTAATTTTGATTTTACTGAATCATTAAATTAATACGATTTTTTCAGAAAATAATTGTTTTGACAGTATTTTCAATATTTAATTACTTTTAAGGACATTATATTCATTACGAATAAAGTCTACTAAGCGTAGAACCTAGGTCCTACCGAATGTTTGCGACTTGAAAAAAATATGACGACTCGAAAATAAGAAAAGTAAATTGTAAAAATTAAATGTATTAATGACCAGGAATTATGCCACTATTTGGTTGCTCTTATTAATTTGGCCATATCTGTATGATGCACAAACGAATAATCATTAGAAACGGCCCTGATTAAATGCGTAAGTGCTTATGGCTTACATCCTAGTATGGATCTGGCTACAGAGATGAATATTTTCCTTTGGTTTATCAATAATTTCTTTATTTTCAGACTAAATAGTTTCAATATTCACAATAAATTACTCACAGTTAGGCAAGAACTAAATAGAAAGCTGAAGTAGTGTTAGTAACCATAGTTTTTCGTGTTCAGGATAGGTTGTATAAACTGTTACGATAAAAATTATGCAGATATTCATTTTCACAGGCAAGAAATGCATTTTGAAGTTAAAAAATACAGAAATAGTATACATAAAGAAATTCTCACAGAATTAAAAACGTTGAGATTTTTAGTGTCTTGTTTACTTTTTTGTTATAAAATTGAAATAATTCTGTTTACCTTAAGTACGACCTATTTGCTCTTTCTTTCAACATTTAGATATCCTTTTAGTAGACCTGAAATTTAGACAAAATAACTGCGACCAGACGAGAAAAATGGAAACCAACATGAAACAGCGTTTTTTGCAGTGATCATTTTTTTCGAAGGAGTGCTATGAAACACGGTTAGGTTCTGGTAAATTAAATTTGAAAGCTGTTGCTATGCCAGAACTGTTTAATTATCCTGATTTAAAACAGTAAACTAAAAGAGAATATTAAAATATATTATTACAACAAAATCATCAAGAAAGGTACTATTAAAATGTAAAATTATATCTATTGTTTCAGAGAAAAAATAAAAACATTACAAACTCTTTGTCTATGTTGATGATTTAACCAATGATATTAAGTAATATGTGATTATTTACTGCAGAAAATTAAAACTGATATTCAAGATGTTCAACAGTCTGCTTCAACATCATGCACCAATTTAAATGACAACCATATAGCCACACCAGCATGTGAATTGAATGCTTTGTCATTAGAATAGAAAAAAACTTAAATGTGAAGACTCTTTAACAAAGACTGCAGTGCAGAAATGCCCAGATTTTCACAATGAAAGAATTAAAGAACTGAAACACAGAGAAAATACAACAGAAGACATTAACAGTAAATTGCAACATTATTTTGATGATTTTTCACTAGAACTGCTTAAAAATGAAATAAGTAACAAGGATGTAAAAAAAGCATGGTGCCAGATACAGTGAAGCCATCCAACAATTTCTTTCAACTTTTTATTTTTATTCTCCAAGAAGTTATAAATATGTTTAGATTTTGTTCAAATTGCCTTACCCAAAAAGACTTGTAGGTTATTTATCAAAATTTAAATGTGATCCAGGTTTCATAACAGAAGTATTTTGCTATTTAGGAAGAAAATTATCTGAAGAAGCCTGGTTGAAAGACTGTGACTGATCAATGATTCTGTCATTAAGAAAGCAAGTACAATGGGATTAGTACACTCACAATACTGTATTCAGGTTTTATTGAGATGGCTGGGCTTGTACAGTACATGAACAAGATATATTAGCAAATGAACTATTAATATTTCTTCTTGTCACCTTGAAACAAATTTTAAGTGTCCTATTGCATATTTCTTTGTTGATAAGGCAAATTCTAAAGTTCAAGCCCAGCTTGTAAGCTCATGTCTAACTAAATTTTATGATGTAAGCATAAAGGTTTGGTCTGTTACATATGATATATAACTTGATGCATGTGATGGACTTCATGCTAATTTAAATACTTTTACTGCACTTGTCGTTTTTCTGTGACAACATGAAATGTTACTTTTTACATCCAACTGTGGATAAAGTAAGATATACACGAAATGCAGCTAATGAAATCAATAATTAAGCTTTACTTGAACCTTATGTTAAAAACATATGCAAAAAATATATACACTGAAAGTAGCTGCAGATAATTCCGCTTCAATTAGAAGTAAATTAACTAGGCAAATTTTCTTTCAACATTTATAATGTCGACAATACTTAAAAGCAAATACTGTATTGTATATTAAATATATTTTGTACTGTATAACTTTTAATTGTTAAGTTTTCCATCAATAAAAGTTTTGACTCAAGTATTTTTTTATTAATATGTTTCCTAGTAAAAATGTGTTTATATTTTATTAAAGTTATGACAGCAAGGGAGTTAAACATTTTGACTTCTTAATCTAATTTTGCAATAATTTAACAGACAAATTTAATTAAAGAATCTTTAAATTATTATTGATACACGGAAGAAAGTTAAAATAACCAATCAGATTTAAGAGGGAATATCATTTTTCTATATATCGTAAATATACGCTATAACAGGAATCTTGCCCAACAAGCCTGGAGAAACTAGTCGAGCATTCCGGCTTCACTTTTAAGACAGCAGTGATACCTCCAGTTATATTTAGAGCTCAATGAGAGGAACTGCTATATACATCCTTGGCTATATAATATTATAGTGATTATTATTAAATAGTTGCCATTCACGCTAAATTTATTAATAAATAATATTACGATCGAATATAAAATATAACAATTAGATGATGAAAGTTGCAATATTAACAGAATTAAAAAAATAAATATAAATAAATTTATTGCAGTCTCCAAATATGTAGAATACAATCCCCGAGATTCAGTTGCCAACGCTTCAGAGGGTTTGCAAAGAAAAAAATATTGCACTTGTTGAAGCGCACTAATCAAATTTGGCACCACATGTATTAAAGGATAGTCTCAAATTTTTTTGGTGCACTAATGAAAATCGCATCGTTCAAACCCGCACTAATCAAGGCATTCCTGTATATACAGTATATAATAAAGCTTTTATCAATGGAAAGTAACATCATGATTGAGTATATCTTTTTTTTCACGTTCGAAAATTTATATAATTTAAAGAATTTCGAACTGCATCACGAGATTTCAAAATTATTATTCTTAATCCTATATCTCAATTAAAAAATAGTGATCACAGATTAGTTGAGACAGATAGGACACTCTCATAGACTCTATTGTATACAAGAAACGAACGAAGCGCCTCTATGGAGAGTACTTGAAATGAACTCAACTATTAATAAAAATGATGTTTTAATCTATTGAAAGTTTTAATTATAAAAGTTTTTTTGTAATAAAACTGCCATAAGATTCGTAGAAACAATAATAACCGATTTTTCACTATCTACAACAAAAGTGAAATGAGTAACGTCCATGATAACGCTAGGTACTGCCAATAGTGGCAGCCCTTTCGAATAAGCGAAGTGTCCCATCTGTATCAACTAATCTGTGATAGTGATCGTCTATAATTTGAATGTTCTGTTTTGTTTTTGTTTTGAGATACTGTATTTTATGGACGTCATGACATCATTGCATGATATCCATATAGACAGCAAAAATAATTTAAGATCGGTGATGTAAAATATCACATAAAATCCTTTCAAATAACTATAATGCTATTCATACGTGACAAATATTTGTAGTTTCAGATATATTGATGTTTTAATCTTTCGAAGGCCGTCATCTTGTAACGAGATCACCAGCATCCTCAAAATTAATAGGGATATAACCTGGGCAAATTATCTCTCATAATTCGAAGCTTTTAATGATGTTTATTTATATTGATAATTACAATCACTTGATATTAAACAAACAAGCAAAGTGACAACATATCAACAGTGTCTTGTAGAAAAATGATTTAAAAGGATATTTGTGATACATTTAGAAATATTTCTAACAATTTTTTTAGCATAGTTTTCTTCACTTGTTATAACAGTTCACATTATACAGTACATAAAACACGGAAGTAAATTCAGTTAAGAAATTCATTTTTATTAAAATCGATTGAAAATAATTTCTCACTTCCATCTAAAACTTTAAGTTAATTAACTGTAATTTAAAAAGATAATTTTTCTTCAAAAAATTTATTGAATATTATGCAAAAGGATAACGATAATTATTACAGTAATATTTTATATTTTTCAAAAATGCCAAAGAATTCCTATTTGTACTCGATAAACTTCTAGTCAATTTTTCTTTATTCAATTATGTGAGATTTGGACTTCGTTATACTACCTTTAATCATTTATTATTTAGATTTTAATGAATTTTGTATCATCAGCACAGTGACTTTAATTTAATTCGAGTACGGGGTATTAAATCAGACATCAATTAACGAAAATAAATTTCTACGCTATCACATAAAATTGCAAGATTAAGAACGATGTTTATATCTAAGTTTGAGTTTTAAACCAAGCATTTTGCTTGTGAATGTTGTACTTTTAGCAATATGCTGAACGATTGTTTACGAAAACAAACAAGGAATTGTTGAATAAATAATCCTTTGTTTGTTTTGTAAACAAGTTTATTTATTTTATAATTTATTTTGTTTATTCAAAATTCCCTGTTTGCTTTCCTTCAAAGAAAGTCAGCATTGAACGAAAACAAACAAGGAAATTTCAGTTTGCTTTGTTTGTTTTCGTTCAATGATGACTTTGAATGAAACAATTGCAATTCATGTAATTTGAACTGTTTGAAAACAATTTCATGAATTGAAATTTATTTCAGTATGGAAGCAAACAAGGTATTGAACGGAAGAGATCGGAAACAAACAAGGAATTGTTGAATAAATAATTCAAACAATAAAATAATCAAACTAAACTACAAATAATTAATTGTTTGTTTTATAATTATCTTTATTTTATAGTTTAATTTGTTTAAAATTAAACAATTTCTCATTTTCTTTTGAAAACGAACGAGTAATTGAAAATATTTCAACGCGGAAGTAAACAAGAAATTGAAGTGGAAGAGAACGGAAACAGACAAGGAACTGAAATAAATTCGAACAAATAGAGAACTGTAATGACATTTATATTCATTTTTACATTATTACGCATCTTTATTAGAACTGATATAACGAAATTTATCTCCACGAGTCATTAAACAAATTCCTGTTAACAAATGAGACTTTTGTTAATATTTGCATTAAAGTTATGAATTATTAATGCAGAATTTTGTTCACACGAAAAGGAATTTTGATTAAATTTAAAAGGCCACACAAAATGTCCAAATTTAGATTTAAATCGATTTTCTTTATTTGTTATGCTAATTTAATGTAAACTCAGCATATATCATATATTATCCAACAGTTGCGAATATTCATCATAAAATTCACTTTTAGTTAAATTATTCCATCAAAACTGATACAAGTGGACTATAAAAGTTTATAAGTGACATTAAAAAAACATATTTTAAAGAACATTATTTATTAATGCAAACATATATTTTTATTGGTGTTAGAGATGTCTGTTTTTAATCAAAGTCAAATATAACCAACAGTTTATTTTGATTCGAAAATATCAAATGGTTATTTTCTATCAATTTTTTAATCAAAAATATTATCCAGTTGTTCAAAAACAGTACATTAAGCAACTACACAAATGTTTAACATTCTCCTTCAGGAACACATTACGGATGATTATCATTGAGACGAATTGAAGTCTGTCCAACAAATCGAATATTGAAAAAAATAAAATAAAAACAAATTATAGAAACCATTCTGCACAAAAACTATTTTATAGGAATTTAATTTCTAAATTCAGATCCCAAACGTATATGAAAATTTCACTAATTTTTTTCACATTATCTTCGTCTTTTTCAAGAAGAAGGTAAGGTGAAAAAATTGCATAATATATAAGAGCAATTGTCAGATATTTATATAAAAAATTAAATATGCAATCAAACAATTTACGATCGAAATCGAATGCTAGAGATATATTTTTTACTTTATCGTATAGTCAATGCCTATAGGAAAGTATAGTAATCGATCGTGAATGATTTCCGATCGAATTATACGATTTTTTTTACGTATTTTAGAAGAAATGCAGCAATTGTGTTGAGTAAATGTTATGTACAGAATATTCAAAATATATAATATATGAATGCCTATATTTAATGTAAGTAACACGAAACTTATGGTAATACTTTTTAAAATTCTGAAAGCATGTGTGTTATGTGCATGTATTTATGTCTATATCCTTTCATTTCTCCAGTACTACTGTTTCGATTTTAATCAAATTTGGTATGTTATAATATAATATGGACCGTGATAGTTTATAATCAAAACATATAAAAAAAATTTCTACACACATATATATATATTTTTAATTTTAAAACTGCATGGTTAAATTTTACTAAAGTTTCAGAATTCAATAACACTAGACAAAAAAATATAAAATAAACTTATTTGTTAAAGTTTATTTTTTAAGAATTTTTAAATTTTAAGTTTTTAACTTCAATTTTCTCTATTAATAATTAATTAAAGATATGAAATATTTATTAATGTCAAAAGTAGTTTTTTTTTTAATTACCTATATGCTAGTTATTTTCATTGGTTTTTTCTTTAGATTTTTTTGTTTCAATTCAAGAATGTTTCCTGAAATATTTGCAGTAAAATTATATATAATAAAAAAATTCATTTGGATTCTCTTTCCTATTAATTTGCACATTTCTCTATATTATATCTGGTTATAGTGGAGTTTTCCTTTTCTTTTCGATCAGTTCCTGTGTTTTGGTGGATATTTTCTTGATGGAATTTTTAGTTGAGTTTCTGTGATTTTCTCTTCACTGTCTCTGATGATTGTCACTGTCCCATTGTGTCTTCTGTAACTCACTTTCCTGTTCTGTGAGCACTTGGAATCTATTCTGCAACTTTAGGCTGTATTCTTCCTTCCTGATTTAAGCTGTCCTGTGTTGATCTTTTGTCCTCTGTGTTATATTAATCTTCTTCTTTCATGTTGAATATCTAGCTCGACTTTGGCACAGACTAGTTGGAGGTTGCTGTTGGTGTTGAACTGATTGAGAATGGAAACATCTTTAATTGTACAGTTTACTGTTGGGGCTGATCCATGTCCATTTTTGTTTCTCTTTCTTGTCAAAGGTGTTCATTATCCTCAATTTGGTGTGGGTTGCAAATTCTACTAGTCTTGTGCTCTCTAATTTTGTATATCAATGCCATACTTTCTCGTACATTTTTCATCCTGTTATCTTCCAACTTTTTTTCATTGAAATTGCCCATCAATACCAATGCTGGATTGGTATTCATTACCTTGGTTATGTCTTCATATAGAGCTTCTGTCTCTTCATCATCATTGCTGGTTGTTGGCATGTACATTTGTATTATTTTTAGTTGGTATCTTTTAGAAATCCTCATTGTGACTTGTCCTACTTAGTCTGAGTTGCTGCTGAAACTGATGATGATGTAATCAATAGTCTATCGCCAAAGCACAAAACAGCAGTATTTAAAAAGTAAATACTTTAATAGGCGAAATACTTTCAGATTGATAATGATGTGTATACAATGTTCTTGTGAATCAGGAATCCAATTCCTCAGTTGGTATTGGTCTCATTCCCTTGGTGGTGGAAGAGATGTCTGCTTCAAAGTTCTGAGAGAGCTTTTGCTTTTTCTTTTTACTTCACTTAGTCCAATGATGTGCAAGTTGATCTTCTCTGCTTCATTCTCCAATTCCTGTAAGCAGTCTTCTGCAAAAGGGATCATCCATTATACACAGCCAAGGTCGATAATCGAAGACAGCCAATTCTTACCCAGGTATTCTTAGCACTCCCTGCATCTTTCATACTCTAGTTGCTGCCATGACTGATGACCATATTCCTGTGTTGTATATTATAGAAACAATCTGAAAGATTGTCTTATTGCATGTTGGAGAGGGAGAGCAGAGATAGCTGATCATTACATTACACTGAATTTATTCCATCCATGATTTATTTATAACTATTTATTTTATACCCTAATGTTATTTATTAATTTTTAAATTAATATATCTATTTATTATTATTAGTATTGCAGAAAAACCTGTGCTGGTGGCCAACCTGCAAGCTGTGGCCACCTTAATATCTGTCCAAGTGTATTGCTGTATTTTTAAACTGTATAAAATGACCATCTGTGTTTTGTGGCCATGACCATTGATATTTAATTTTGGAAGCTTATGTGCAACATCTACTAGGTGGCAAGTAAATCGTGTTTTGATCATAAATGCAGGATGAGCTCTGGATCTATCAGTTGAGCATTTTAAAGTGAAAAATCCTAAAAACAGACATTAATTAGTGATTTCTTTTCTTAAATTTAATTAACAATGTGAAACTATATTTTAAACTTTGATGTTTAATAAAGGAATTTATAGCTAACTGTGCATGGTAGCCAACCTGTGCTTGGTGGCCATAATCTCAGCTACCAAAAGCTGGCCATCTAGCACAGGTTTTCCTGTAATACCTACTACTTATTATTAATCAATTTATTTTTGTTTCAGTTACCTTAAAGTTTTTATAGCCTCCTATCCAGTTACTGTCCCCTTACTTTGCTACTTTACCCACTACGTTAGACTCCTACTTTACCTCTATGCTATCTCTGCCCCTATGTAATAGGATAAATATCATTATATTGCATTAAAATAATAAAATTTGACATATGTAGGTAACCTTTGTATAACATAGTAGTTAGGAACAAAAATACTAACTTATCTACTAGAGGAAGATGCATTGCATTGCAATATTGCACAAGTATTTTATGATGAAATGGGTATTTTGTGCCAATGATGGTAAATGCCTTTTAATTTTGACTTATGTAGTTGTCTTAGGGATATTATATTTATCTTTGCTTCGAGCATGTAGCACAAGAAATGTTTAAAGTTAGCTCACTATTGTTTGAAATTGTACCAATAGAAGCTATAGGCTTCAAGTCAAAATGTGCAATTAATTTTGCAATATGTGATATGACATATATTTGTTCAGTAGGTAAGATACTATTTAACCTAATTAAGTTCCTATAAAATCTTGTGTAGTGTGAACTATGTTATAAGAGTTTAAGAATCAGTATATAAAGGGTGTTATGTTCCAATGGCTAACGAAAATAATTCAATTTATTTTGTAACTATCAGTAACAATTTATTTTGTAACTATTTTGTAACTGAAAAATGTCTTACAAACTGTAATACATCAGTAAATAAATAATTCCAAAATTTACATTTTGGAAATATTTATTTTCTTTATTGAAATAAAATTCCCATAGTCTGAAAAGTATATATATATATACATACACCAAATTTGGCTGAGTTCGACTTAACAGATTCTCGGTTATCATGTTCAAAACACTTCCTCTTTAATTATGGCCATCCTGTACATTATATGGTGATTCTTAATACAGACATCCATCAATGTATTTTTTATTTAATAATAATGCATATCTCCACAAAACACATTAAAAAATAATAATACTTTAAGTTATATAAACTTAAAATAGGAAATAATACATTATCTATACATTATTTTAACATTTAATAAACTGGAAATTCTATACTGTTGATAATTTATAAAATATCTGTTTAACATTGGGGAAAATTTAATCATAACTTCTTTTAAACAAACAAAATTCTTTTTAATAAATGTCAATCACAGTTTAAAATAACATTTTATAATGTATAGAAATTCAAACAGTGCCATTTCGAAAAAAATTTCATTTTAAATTTACACACTTAGCATATCAGAACTGTAAGCAAAATTGCAGCAGAGATACTGAACATCAACTTTTAATTTAGAAGTTGAAATATGAAGTTCTACTTATATTTTGTGCTATTAATAATTTAAATAAACTTTATCTTAAAATTGGCTTTTATGGTATTTTTTATCCATAAAAGCCAATTTTAAGATAAAGTTTATCCATAAAAGCCAATTTTTTTAGGTATACTCTCCCATAGATTCAATACTGACTTCTGATGCTGTTGTCAGGTATAGATATCATATATAATAAAGGAATAAGCGTGTGGTGTCCATGTTTCTGCGCAGTGCGAACTCTCGTGCCAGAAGTGTCGCCCGTTACTATTTTCTCTCGTTTCGAATCTTTAATCGCGTCATTTAGAAAACTAAATCAATCTCATTATAAATTTTGCTTTAATTTATCATAGTTTAGCTTCCTATTTATGTTTGTATACTTCTTTTTGTTATTTGACTTCAATTTCTGTCTTTTTCGATCGAAAAATGATGACTGTTCCCTGGCTCGAGAGCTCAGTTTGCCTTTGGCGTGTCGAGGCTACATAAATGTTGTATTTAAATAATATTTAATTTAATGCCATTAGAAATATTAAATATAGAAGAATATAATAGGAGTTTTTTAATAACATTTTTTTACATGTGTATGTTTTTTTTAATTAATTTATTATATTGAAATATATAACTCATCTTACAATGCATATATTTAATGACTATACTATTATCTTTAATAGAACATGTGGGAAAATATGCTTGAGTTTTTTAAACATGACTCCTGTGCAAAGAATTTAATGGTGTCTTCTTACATGAGTTACTCACTTGCATGGAAAAACAACATAATTTTTTTACCCATTTTTTTATAGCTCAAAAAGCCCAAAAAAATCGACACTTTTGACAAATTGCACCAAGTTCCCAGAGATAGGATCTTTCATTTTTTTATTTTCTAGATCGGAAGAGCGGTTCAGCAGGAATGCCGAGACCGATATCGTATGATGATAGCATCTTTATTATCTCATCAAATTCCTGTTATACATCTTTATATAAAAAAAGAAAATTAAATTGCTTTTTTTAGAAATAAAACAGGTAATAAAAGAAGATTAAAAAATGTATTATAAGAGAAATTCTCAGATTTATTACTTTAAAAAAATTAGAATGATGTCAAGAACCTTAAAAAAAAATTATTAAAATAAATTCATACACTGTTTGTTCTGTGACTATAAAAATATGGGTCACAAACAAAAAGTTCCTGTTAATAAATTGCTTAATAAATTAGTTTATTTAATATGCTAAATTCGTGTTTTGTTATACAATATTCGGAATAAATTACTCTTATCCTGTCTTCGCGAAGGTAATCCTGTGCATCAATTATGATATGTATTTCCTTTTCATGCTTATAAATTACTTACTATTATAAATTATATTTAAATTTGTTCATAATAGATCAACAGTTTAATGTTTGAATAGATTTTTTTAAGAAATAACGATAATTGTTTGTTTTCGTATTTTAAATTTATTTTTATCCAATTAACGCCGTCGCTAACAATGATGTCATATCGAATTTAAAATTTCATTAGTCTTTTAAATTCGATGTAATCAAAACACGACTACGTAAGAATGCTTTTTAACCAATAACATCAAAACAAAATTTTGAAATTTATTATTCGGCATCAATTGGCTTTTGCAATTCACGTGATGAACGTAAATTGGTGACGTAGTTAAATTAAAAAGTCGAAACGCTTAAAATATTTTGATTAGCGATAAAAATTGAATTACTTATGTGTTTATTTTTTTAATTAGATAATATCAAATATATTTTTTTCGTCTAATTTCAGCCGCTTTTATCGACTGAAGTGGACATTTAGCTAAGCATCGCCATCCTGCACTTGTATACGGTTCACGACCTTTCATTGATTCACTTTTATTTTTTACTTTTCTTTTTTCGTGTCGAATAAATTTAAGAATTTCTGTTCAGTTATCCGAAAGGAAAATGATAATTTTTCGAATTTTATTGCATACGTGATGAATAGGAACAGTTGAAAAAATGCAAATGGAGTTTTCGTGTCGACGGATTTTATTTATTCATACAATTATACAGATCAAAATACGAGAAAATGGGTCTTGTATTATTATATATTATCCTCATTGAATAAGAAGTACAATATTTTTTGAACACGTGAGAAATTTGATCAAGAGTTTACGAAAAAAACTTCTGCTTTTAATATTTTCTTTATTGATTATAAAGATTTTGCCAGATTGAGTTGTCGAAATGTATCGTGTTTCAGATATTGCAAAACTTTAGAAGTAATATATATATAAACAGCTCACTCACTACAGTTTAATACTTTTTTTAAAGTAAGAAAAAAAAATAAAAAATAAAAAATATGTTTACCAGTCCGTAATGATCCGTAAACACTTCAAGCACGAAAACATTATTAAAGTACATCAATCTTATAGCGTTTCAAATTATTATTTAAATATGTTTAAAATGTTAAAAATATCATTTAAATAATTTCAATCATTAAAATAAACGCTATTAACTTTTAACCAGAAGGTAAAATTATAATTTTCTCAATTAAAATTTAAATAATGATTGTTTATCGCTAATTGGTCAGTCGAAATTTACGTAGTGATCAAAATACGATTACGCGATACTTCTAACCAATAGAATAAGTTTGATATAAAATTAATAATCAAATTACGATTACGTCAAACCGTTAAAACCAATAAGTAAGAATTTAAAAGTGACCGTTTTATCGGTATTCAAATTTGAATTTTATTGC
Source organism: Olivierus martensii (assembly GCA_000484575.1). Taxonomy (NCBI): domain Eukaryota; kingdom Metazoa; phylum Arthropoda; class Arachnida; order Scorpiones; family Buthidae; genus Olivierus; species Olivierus martensii. The sequence continues at coordinate 25,159 of AYEL01071281.1, forward strand.
AGGACGTTAATTGGTTATCGAAAGTCATTCAGATGAAATTTAATTTCTGAAGCTAAATAACAATCGTTAATTATATTTTTTTGAAAGTTATGAAATTTTAGAAAGGCAACAGATAAATAATAAATTAATTTCTGATCGATATTTAGTTCATTTTATTAAATATTTCACCGAATTTTTGACTAATTAAGCGTCGGATATCGTGATCTAATTAAAACGTTGAGATGATAACATAATTAATCCTGATTTTAAGGAGATGATGAAAGATCCGTGTTAAGATAACTCGAAACGATTTTATGCGATGTAAATTAAGAGTTAAATCTTGTTACTGTTGTTTTTGTGTAAAAGTATTGGTAGAAACGGGAAAAAAGTAATTATAAGACGAGAAGAGAATCATTTATCAAGTATTATATCAAGTTTCTAAAATCCAATTTTCTATCATATTGATTTGCATCTTTTTGAAAGAAAATACAGTAATAAAAATTGATAGAATTCACTGTTTGTTTAAAAGTGTGATTGTAAAAAATGTCAGATGTTATTCTTCTTTAATCTGTTCGAAAATAATATATTTATTTTTGCTTAGACAATCTTTTGATTTAATTTTGTCTTGTTAAGACGTAGTTGGAAGAGAAAGCCGTTTAGATACATTAATTTCCACTTTGCTATGGAGCACGTATTTGAAGGATAATCAATGAACGTATTAAATGACAAAATTTTCTTTTGGAAATGCCGAAATAAAAGAAAGAAGTGTTTCTGGATTGGCAATTATTTTTTCATTAAGTTAAAAGAACTAAAACGAAAAATAAAGTTTTTTTGCAGTTTTTTCTAGACTTTGACCAACTAAAAAGAAAGTATATAAATCCTGTATTTATGGAACAAATAAATGTTACAACAGGGAAATAAATATAAAGCACAGATTTGTTCGTACATTATATTTATTTCCCCATTGGAACATAACGCATGTTATTCTACGGAGAACTTTCATTCATAACAATCTGTAGACAGAGGAAGCCAAAGAAAATTTGCAAAGCTCAGGAAAATGCTATCTTATCGATTCTTCCACATGCCCAATAATATAATTGAAACATTAAATATTTAATTATTTATATAATCAAAAGGATTATAATCGTATATGGTTCTTTATAGTATATTTTGAAACTATATAAAGCTATATACGGTAGTGGTACGTAAGATCGACTCGCGTGATATTTTGGACAACAATGCACGATTCCGTGCTATATCCCATTATAATTTAATGCGTTGTAGTATGGCGATGTAATACTAAACAACAAACTGTAATTCGATAAGAAGAAATTTATATATAAAATACAAATAAATTTTACAGCCGGTGTATTAAATTTGATGTTAATTCATTCCAAATTTTCTTTTTTTTTTTTACGTAAACGAAACAACGTAAAGTTCAGGAAAATGTTGATATAAACATTTGGGCTTAAATCGATATGTCTACGCGTTACATACTGTTCTTTCGACCAAAATTTTGTCCACGTTTTTGGCTGATTTGGTTATAAATTCCTGATCCCCTTCGACAAACTGATTTTAAACCATTAGAGGTTGTTTTTACCTGATTTTTTTTCTTGATACTGACAAAGCATAGAATATAAATTTGCATCACAAATACCAGTGAATGGAGGTAAAGGAATATAAAGAGAGGTTCGTGAAGGGGTTTGAATCAAACAAGATTTAAAATCCTGTTTCATTTGTTTTGTATTTCTGCTCGATTCTTTTGTTATATAATGCAAAAAAATCTGATTATCTGCATGGATTAGTCAAATCATTTAATCTCAACATATAATTTATTTCCAAACTAGAAAATGTTTATGATTGAAAATGTTCAACATTGCTTCGGGGCTGTAGTCTAGAAAAGATATAAAATTACAACAGTTATCATTGCGGCCATACCAGAAGATAGAATAGATTCTGCCTGCTACGAATTATAGCGGTAGACAACATCAAATAAATTATCCTAATGGAGAATGTGTGAATGGTCGATAGAGTAACTTCCATCGACCATTCATGCATTCAAAACAACTGAAAGCGCTTTTACTATTGCAGTAACTAACTCGAAAACAGCAATACTTCTATCAGTTTCATCCGGCGATTTTACCCGATTTGTTCGCATAAATCATTCCAGTAAGAATGATTAATCATGTTATTGAAATTCTACACACGTAACGCGCCTATATCAATTCATTATTTTACAAAATTAAGAATGGCTTAATATGGAAATTTTAGTTTCTCAGTTAATGTTTTAGGAATTATTTGTAGTTTTGTTAGAGAACTCTTCTATTTTAGCGTTAAAAATTATCAATTCAAAAAATAAAAAATAATAATGTTGGATCTGAAAAGCCGACATCTATCGAAAAACAGGCGACGCAAACTATCGATCTGTAAGAATTTTTATTTTTAAATATTTCGCAATTAAATATATATATGTATATTTCAGCAAATTTAATTTAATAGAAATTATCATATGTATTATTTTAAAATATTTTTACAGTACAAAATCATTAAAAAAGAAAATAAAATAGAACGTACCGCAACGTAATCTTTGCATTCTGCGCCATCTGCCGCATAACTTTATCATAAATTAAATTATTTTCTATTTAATCACGTCATTTTTTTGCAAATTTAATTTTTAATTTTTTATTGTAGTTTTAGAAAATTACAAAATGATTGAAAAATGTTGTATGAGAGAAAATAATTTTTTTTGTTTTATATTATTACTAAAAATTTGATTTTGTTATTAAAAATAGCTAATCTTTTCGTTTAAAAAATCAATTTAAATAAATAAATTTATATGTATAAAAGTAAAAATTATATTTGAAAAATAAACGTAATTATGTTTTAGCCATAAACATTTTTAAAGCATAAATTTCTCGCTTGAGTAAATATAAAGGTTTATTTGTGCTTAAAGTGTTAAAGGTGTCATTGACCTTAACTACCTGTTAATTTTTTCTTAATTAATTATTAAATCGAATAACATACTTATTTTACACTTAAAAATAACAAGCGTTTTAGTTAAATTATTAAACAGACAAAACTCGTTTTGAATCAATCTGCCAAATTCGAAATTTTTAAACCAATCGGGCATTGTTTTGTTAGAAAGCGCGGTATTAACACGGCTTGTGTTGATGTAGTCGTGCAGCTTCCACAGCGGTTATTGGGTCATCGGATATTTACGCTATTGACGTCGTGCTACCTGTTCGCACAATACCTATAGGCCGGGTGTGAGTGTGTGTGTGTTTTCTAATGGACGTGTAGGCCGATCTACCATCAACGTGGGTTTCTGTAGGGTGTGGCGATTTTTAAACATCTGGACAATTGTTGACCGTGCCGCAATCGCAACCTATAATGGAACACTAGTTTGGTATGATGTGTTGTGTAACTGTTGTAGCAATTCGGGTCTCGTCTTCTTCCAATCATGAATAAATTTTCGGTCGGTGACATTGCCCCTGGCTAGCTGGTATGGTGGAAACACAGCGATGCCATCTGGGTGGAGCGAACTGGCTTTGCAATGTGTAAGTTCATCTAGTTTTTAAAGCGCGTTGAGTAGTATATACGGTAATTTAATTAATCTGAAATATTAAATCCATAGTGGTAAGGTTATTGTTCCATGTTTTACCGAGCAGGTTTGTCTCTCTTCTCTCTCTTTTTTTGTTGTTGTTTGTAGACGATCACACTGTCACTGACCTAACATAGCGGACAATGTTACATTACCTGTAAAGTACGGGATCCGGAACGACCCTTTGAGTTAGATCTTTTCAGTAAATAAGTTCATCAACTGGTCGTTTTATTGCTTCTATTTAACATATTAATTAATTATCGCCTTTAAATTTTAATTTTCAGGAAGCTATATATGTACGCGATCAGATTAGCGCAATGAGAGCGTTACGATATTCTAGTTTCATCGCAAACTTAGAAACAAAATTATATTTTACTGCCCTACAAAAATTTACCATTAAACAAATTAAAGTATATAAATGCAGAAGTTATAACTATAAAGGTAAAGTAACTTTTTGATAAATGCGAATTACACATCTTTGAGAATCTGAAACCGTTTTTGATAGTAAATGTTTACTGATAATATCAGTGTTAAAAAGACGATAAAAGTTTTTTTTCAATAAACATTTCATATATAGATTATTTTATTCGCACGTCGCTCTTATCGCTTAAAAAAATAATTTATATACAGTACATATATATATCATGATTTTTTATCGTAATTAAATTTTAAGTTAAAAATAATATAGATAGATTTTCCAGTTACGTAGGCGAATATCCGGCTTATCTCCTACACTCTGTTTCTGATCTGTAATAAGCAGTATTTTAGATATTGCAAAACAAATTTCATAATATTTTACATATAAATATTCATAAAATTTTTATAAAATTCAGTATAATAATTTAAATTGTGTTGTATTACCAAAATAGATATTTTAAGTAATTAAAAACAATATTATTAAGTAATAATATAGTCTTACAGAACTTAAAAAAATAAAATATATTTTTAATACAAATTATTTTTTTATGAATGATTGTAAAAATCATTTTTATTAAAAATTATAGATATTTAATGATAAATCATTGAATGATCTCAAGTTTTAACTTATCAAAACAGATAAAACAGTATACAGTACATAAATGATATCATTGATTTGTGAATTTTAATAGGAAAAGTTTATTGATTTTGATGATTTAAGCAGTTTTTCTAGTTGATTTTTAATTATATTTTTCTCCACTTTTCTAACAAATTACAGTAGTAGATCAAGCTGATGTAATTATTTTTCTAAAAAGGGTTCTTTTTTCTAATAATGTATAACAAAAGGACAAACAAATATTAATTTGTTGATTTTTTTACATACAATACATATAAAATTTTCTATATTTAATCTTATACAGATAAACTGAAAAATTTTGGATAACAGATTCAAAAAATTTTTAATTTAAATCCAGTAAAATAAGTTATTACAGAAATATAAATACAATAAATCATTAACTTTAAAAAAATATATGAATTTGTTAAAAATGATAGCAAAAGGAACTGACAGGGTATTCAATAAAATAGAAAAGGAAAAAAAATTAGTTGCACTTGATTATAAAATTCAAATATAGAATAAATAAAAAATAAAACATTTTATTCTTTGATTGAATTATTACAACTGTATCAAACAGTGTTGTCATGGTTTCAATTTTATTTATGGAAGTACAGTACTAGAAAGCTTTATTTAATTTATTCTTTGTTTAGATTATGTAATAATTTTTTTATTAATATTTCAAGATTTATAAATTAATTCTGTTAATTTGATGATAAATCAAAATGAAATTTTGCAAGTTAGAATTATGTTGAGTTAAACTGAACTATATTTTGTAATCAACAAATAAATAATAATGCCTGTAAATATTTCTTTTTTGTTTGAAAAATACATTTATCATTGAACTATTCATTCTTTTAAAAAAATATATTTTTGAAACCTGCAAATCATCTATTCCCATCAAACTTAATGATTAGATTATGGACTGACTGCTTTTGTACTTTATCTCGTGAAAGATTTTATTTATGATCCAAATATATTGAAAATAGTATATTTTTTATAATTAACACATTTAAAATATATTGAACTAAATAATTTAGATATTTGTTTTAAATTTATAGGGTGGAATGTGTTCAGCTTCTGACACAATGGAAAGTTTGAAGGGGAAATGTGAAAGTCCTCTATCATATCCTAGTTCCAGAATTAAACATTTTACAAGGTATACTGTGAAATAACAAAATTAAATTAGTATTTTGGAAATATTAAAGTTTTCAAAAACATCCATTTTATATTACTTTTAGGTTTATCAAGAATTAAATAAATCATATTTAATTTTTTTAATTAAAAAAAGACAGTCTTAAAAAATCAATTTTTTTCACAAAATACTTTGTTAAATTTTCTTTAAAAATTCAAGTATCAGTATTTTAAATCATTGATATATTAAAAGTAAATATTGATTAATTATTCATCAATGTAATTATTAAAAAAAATTTAGAAAATTAAATTACTTACATAATTTATTTGATTTTAAATAAATTTTTAATGAATTTTTGCTATAAGCTGATGTTTGAAATAATTTAAAATATAATGAAAGTTAATGTTATGAAATAATATGAATTAAGAGAGAAAGATAACTTTGTAAACTATTTTAATTTTCCATTTTAAATCAGGTTATTATTATTATTTTTTAATAGAGGTCAAACAGAAGGAACAACTAGATTTCCTAAACTAGATGAATGTGCTCACTTTCATTATGAAAATGTGGATTTGGGATCAATCAAAGTAAGAAAAATAATTTTAAATATTAATTTTGAATAATTATAATGTTAGTAGATAAGGGTTTTTATATATTTAAAAAAATACATAGAATAATAATGCTTAATATAAAATACAAAATATTTATTTTGCTTAATTAATATTCTGGAAATTATTTAATAACTAATGATATTCATACTTTTACAACCTTGGAATGTTATTTGAAATTCAAATTTTAGAATTTACCTTTAAAAATCTTAATTTAAATAAGATATTTATTCCAATTTAGCAGCATAAATTATTTTTAAATAATAATTACTATAATAGAATTATCTTGTCAGACTGTTTATTTGAAATATAGTTCCTATATATTATTCATATTATTAATAAAAAATGTTCCATATGTAGAATATTGTACAATAATTTAATATGACAGATATATTGCATTTAAAGGAAAAAAATATTAAATTATAAATAAATTATGATGATTAAAAAAGTATTATGAATTTGATTTCTTAGCAATATGAATAAATATATTTCATAATCAACCTCATTAAATTTTCATATATTTTTAATTTAAAATATATTTATCATGCCTTTTATTAATTAAAAGTTTATAACATATTAATGCCTAGAAATGTTTTTTCAAAATGACAATGTTTCATAAAAACTTTAATTAAATAAATTTTGGTAGATAATTGTTGCTTTTAATTGCAAGTTTGTCAATATAAATTATTTTATAAATTTGCCAAAAATGTTATTCTGTAAGAAATTAAAGTTTTTTTCCTCCTAATTTGAGACTATTTGTCATTAATTACTTGTAAAATGCTCTTAAAATCTATTTATGCCAATTCTATTAGCATAAATGTTAACATCCACTCAAGTATAAAATAAATTTGTGTGAAAAGTCATTACTTATTAAAATTAATAAAATTCATAAAAATTATATAATTTCAAAATGCAATATACTATATTGTTAAAGACATCTAGATAAATAATAATTATCTGGGTTTTTGTAATATTTAAATAATGTTTTTAATCATCTATAATTTTTTATTTAATTCATATTATTAGTTTGAATAAAATAATTATTATTTAATTATAGTGTGAAAAAATTAGTATTTTATTAATTTTTAATAAAAATGATAAGTTTAATCAATTTTTTTTATTACTAATGCTTTTGTATATCATCATATTTTATATCATTAGTGTCTTTATGCAATAATGTGTAAAAAAACATTAATATTTTCAGAATATTAAAACATATTAAATTTGTAAGATTGATTTTAATTATTGTCTATTGTTTATTGCAATCATAAATTTCTGCTGGTCATTTATTTTTAAATAATTTCTTAAAGTACGATTTGAACTAATAAATTAATATATATTATCTAATTACAGTAGTATAATTATGCAATTTACTAATAACTCAATATTTTTTACCAAGGCAAGAAATTATTAGTATTATGATTAAGTGATTAAATCATATATAAAATTTAATTAAATAATTGTTTCAATAAGGAAAATTATATTTTTAGTCTAAATTTAAATAATCACAGTAAATTTTATTTTAATTATAATAAAATAATATGATAATCTTGCCCATCAGTTCCAACAGACAGTAGTTGGACTGATGAGGGTAAAGAATATCTGAAACCAGGTGCAAGACTGATGTGTAAATGAAATTTTCAATCTTCTATCACCTGGAATTTTTTTATTTTATGTTGCTAGAATTGATGGGATAATGTTATTCTATGCTATTTATTTATTGTTTAAACAAACCATAATTCACATATTCTTATTTTCACCACTATAAAACTATATCTGAAACAATCAAGTTTTGTTTCAATCTAATTTAAAAAATTCAATAATGGTATTATTAGATTATATTTTCACTCTTGAATAGAAATCATCAAAAATTAATATTACATATCCATATTGAAATAAGAGTGCAAAATTCTGAAATGAATTGTTTTCCTCTATTTAATTATTCTAAAAATGTTTATCTTTACAAAAATTGATGCTAAATATTTTATATTTCTTATTTTGTTTTGGTATTCTAGAGTTAGATTTTTAATTATGATTAAACAGTGAGATGTTTATAATATTCTGAATTATTAAGTTTTAATAAATAGTTATTTAATGTGAATATTATAATAAGTAAATCTTAAACTATTCTGTTATTGATAAAATGAGAAAGGATAATTTTTTTATTTTAATTGATTATATTCACTCTATTATTTATTGGATAGAATTATATTTTAATCAAATAAACTAGAAACATTTTAATCAGTTGTGGATTTTATAATATGTATTTTTTATACACATATAAGTTCTCATCAACAAAACTAAATAAAAGATTATTTAGTTTTGTTGATGAGAACCAGACTGTACATATTCCAGGACAGAAGTATAAATTCACGCAGATTTTTTTAAACAAGAGTTATTAAATAAATAAACAATTTATAAAACTTAACATGATACACTTATTCACATGTGTATGGAATTATTTTTTCATATGAATTTTCTTCATCTGCTCATTCTCATTTTAATCTGTTTTTCTTTTCTTAAGTTATTAGCATAACTTAAGAAAAAAAAACCAGTTGGTAAATACATGATGGGTATGTGATGTATTAGGGTAGTTTTTCTTCTCTGGTAAAAGTGATCTAGTAATACTTGATGGTCATATGGATTCCACAGTATATAAAGACATGCTAGAACAATTTGGAATAAATGGTGAGATTCTTGCTTTGCACATTCCAACATGATAATGAATCTTTCCATAGCTCACACTTTGTGAAAAAGTTTTTCATGATAAAAATATTAAAGTTTTATCTTGAAAATAAAAACTTTTATATTGAAAATATCTGGGGACAACTAGTGCGACATGTTTATGAAGATCATAGGGCAATTTCAAGACATTCAACAACTGAGACACACCATCATAGAAGAATGGGAATCCATCAATACAAAAACTTTTATATTGAAAATATCTGGGGACAACTAACGCGACATGTTTATGAAGATCATAGGGTAATTTCAAGACATTCAACAACTGAGACACACCATCATAGAAGAATGGGAATCCATCAATATTTATAATTTTGGTTAGTGTACTTTTTTGTTTTTTTTTTTTTTTTTTTTGAAATATGTGAACTTATGGCTATAATGTTAAGTGGGCAATATTTATCATGCTTTAGTTTATATATTAAGCTGTATGCTGTTTGTTTTATTTCAGTAAAGTTTTGTTCAAATAATTGTGAGAGTTATAATTATGTCATGTGTTTGTGTTTTATAGGCACTCCTTTAATTACAAATATTAAATTTCATCTTTAAATTTTAAAAACTTTTCAAGAATTTTAAATATTATGATAGCAAAATACTATAGCAGTCAATATAATATAAAACTATATAATTAGCTAACATAGTATGGCAGTATTTCAAGATGGCAAAGATTCAAAATAAATATTTTATATTTTTAAAATAAAGAAGTACAACTTATCATAAACTGTTGTGAGGAAGTTAACTTTGACCTATCCTATTTTTATTTTATTATGCACTCTATTATTTATTTATCGTTATTTTCCTATATGCTAACATATTATATTTTAGTTTAAAAGTTAACTTACTTCCACCTTCTCCGT
>AYEL01071284.1:0-48405 GCA_000484575.1 Olivierus martensii
CTAAATTTAGTTTCCTAATTTACTAACTATTTCTTACTAACATCTTGCCATCTTAACCTCTCTTTTTACTAACGTTATCCTAGCTCCCTTTCACTTACACTGTAGGTTTAGGTAGTTGCTTTAGTCATCATATAGGTCTTGTTTAATAAGTACTTTGCACTTTATTTTATTTTATTTTTTTTCTTACTCACTTCCCCTATTTCAGCTCCCTTAGTACTCTTTTTGAGTAGAGAGGGGCATTCTCTTTAGCCACCAAGCTTACAAAAAAAAATTAATGATAGATACAATTCTTTTGGGTGTTGCTTTTTCAATCAACAACACCTTAATTTAAAAAATAGAAAGAAAGGCATGTAAGAAAAATGCCATACATCTTAAGACTAAAATGGAACTTCAGATTATTGATAAATGCAACTGTTTGAAAAGTGAAATTTGTAAAAATTTCAGTATGGCAAATTCAACTCTATCGATGATGATAAATAGTCAGCATTATAATAAAAAAAACGAAATTACTGTCACAGATATTAATTTGATGTTAACATGATATGATATCAGTTTGTTGTCTGAAAAGCACTTATATTGCTTATCAACAACACCTTAATTTAAAAAATAGAAAGAAAGGCATGTAAGAAAAATGCCATGCATCTTAAGACTAAAATGGAACTTCAGATTATTGATAAATGCAACTGTTTGAAAAGTGAAATTTGTAAAAATTTCAGTATGGCAAATTCAACTCTATCGATGATGATAAATAGTCAGCATTATAATAAAAAAACGAAATTACTGTCACAGATATCAGTTTGTTGTCTGAAAAGCACTTATATTGCTTTTCAGACTCTTATTCAAACTTAAAATTGTTTGATCATATTGATAAATTAGAACATTTGTAGACTATAAACAATTGGAAAAAGTGCACAGAAAAATTATCAATCTATTCAATTACACCACATGAATAAATAATATTTTAATAAAATGTTGTTATGTTACTTCTTAAACGTTTTATCTTTGAAACAACATTTTTTATTACTAATACAATACTGAATATTGACAGAATACATAAATTAGATGATCTACCAGAAGTAGTGATTGAAAATTTATAATTTTACTTTATTATATTCATTAGCCTTCCTATTATACAATCATTAAAATTACTACTGTAGATAAATAAATTATAATAATTAAATTGAAACAATGAAACTAATTATAGATTTTGAAAAATTACATTAATAAAAATGAATTTTAAATATGTTATATATATAAAATATATTTAAGAATAAGAAAATCTTAAAAATATTGATTTTTTTTTTTACAGAGAATAATATTATAGGGTAATAAACTTTGAGAAACACACTCAACTTTTTCTTTAATTCTTTTCTTAAAGTAAAATTTCGGATAATAGAAAAAATTTTCTAGTCCCAATTGTTTCATATTAACAGTTTTCTGCTGTATATTATAATTTATTATTATTTTGATGGATATAAATTATTTAATTAATAAAATAAATTGGTACCTATTCTATCTGGTAATTCTTTTAATCTATTTGTAGATAAACTTAAATCAACAAGTGTTGTACAACCATCTATTTCAGGAGAAATTTCATAGATTTTGTTTTTACTTGCATCTAAATGAGTAAGTTTTTTCAAATTTCCTAAAAACTAATCAGAATTAAGATTTTAAGTTAATAAAATACTTTAAAACTAAATTATTCTTAAATTTAAAAAAATTAATCATAAAACTTACTGAAGGAAGTGCAATAATATTATTACAGTCACACCATAATTCAACCAATTTTTTCAAGTTTCCTATTACTTCTGGCTATAGAAAAATTTAAGTAGTTTAAAATTAACATTTGGATTTACATACTAAAAATTTATTTTTTAAAATAAATTTTTTTAATAAAGTAATAATAAATTGTCTATTTTAATAAATCATTTGTATAAGATTCTTTCATAAATATATTTTAAATTTCTTTTTAAATATTTTAATTTTGTTTGAATTATTGCATTGGGAATGCTTTAAGTTGTGAGAAATGGAGCCTACATCTTTAATCTTTTCTCTTCATCCTCCTCATTACCTATTTTAATTATATGTGATTTTAATTAGAATGAAAGTTTTTACCCTCCTGAATAATGTTTCAGCATTGCAAGAAAAGATTAAAAACATCTAATCTTTAAACTTGTTATTAATTATATGGGATTTTAATTAAAATGAAAGTTTTTACTTTCCTGAATAATGTTTCAGCATTGCAAGAAAAGATTAAAAACATCTAATCTTTAAACTTGTTTTTTAGTAGTATCATCTCTTCCAGATAGTAATCTGATATTTAAATTAAGAAAAACTGATTAAAGTACAGTCTTTCTTTCATGAATTATAAAATAAAAATTGTATTTAATTCTAAAGAAATAAAGATTAGCTTAAATTTGATTGAAAGATAATTATCAATCAAATTGTAAGCTAAACTTTATTTTCATAATTCATGCAAAAATAAAATTTGGCATTCAAATATTTAATGAGTATTTATATAATTTAAATAGTACTGAGTAGAAAAAAATTTATTATTAACTAAAAATTTTAAAGTAATATGGAGAAATAAAACTGTAAATATTTTATAGTCATTTATACATTTACAGTCCCAAAGGAACATTCACACTCATCTCTTAGACTACTTAATCCTATAAATTTTTATTTTTGTTTATTTATTTTTTGTTTTGATAATAATAGTAACTAAAAAGAATAAATATAGTAAAAAGAACTAAAATCCAGACCTAACTAAAATGTAAATGTGAACCAAGAAGAATTAGAAAACTATATGACGAGCTTAAATTGCGGAAGCCAAAAAAGGTGTAGACAAAATTGGGCAGTAGGTAGGCCTGAGAGTTTAACTCTTATTCAATGCATTTGACATGTATACACAATAAGGAAGTGGAATAAAAAATGATAAAAAACAATTAAAAAAATTCAATCCTCAGTTATGCAGTACAGCTATTATGAAGTTTTTTTTTTGTATTTATTGATGAAAATATGTGCTTCCAATGATGGATCCTAAATTTTCCAATTGCCGAAATTTCTTTTTAAGTTCCATTATTCAATCCTCAGTTATGCAGTGCAGCTATTATGAAGTTTTTTTTTTTGTATTTATTGATGAAAATATGTGCTTCCGATGATGGATCCTAAATTTTCCAATTGCCAAAATTTCTTTTTAAGTTCCATTCTAAAGGTAGTAAATGTGAATGGGCTGTATTTGTAAAATTTGGATTATTTTTCATTGAATCTTATCGATTCTGCTTTCTATTCTGTTTTATTATTTTGATTTTGGGGTGAGATAAATTTATTTTTGAAATTTTAAGTAAAGCACGTGATTTTATTTTATGAGCTGTAAAATTCATAAAACTGAAAAAATTTTGCCAATAATACAAAAATTCTGGTTAATTCTGTTAAACAATATTTTTACTTATTTATTCATTTATTGCTTTACTTTTACTGATAACTTAGTAAAATATGAGAAAATCCTAATGTAATCAATCTCAAGCTATAAAAAAGGGTGGCACTTTTATTGTTTTATGTGACCAGTCATTTTGCAGGAAATTGCAGCCAAGCCTACTTTAATGCACTGAATGTGGTACTGGGTGGTGTATCAATAAAGCATCTCCAGACCAATTAAAATAAAGTAGAAATTGTTATAGCTGTTTATGTACAAGAGTGAACAATTTATATATCATGTTTTTGGTTATAAATTCGAAAATTTATAAAAAATTAAAATAAAAATTATTGAAATGAAGGAAAATATAACAATAAATATATTTTATTTAAAAAAATGACAATATTTTAATAAATGTTTGCCATTTTTCAACTAATTAACTAATTAACTTACTGGTAATTAAAATTTGCTTATTACTTCATTTTTAATAAAAGTTTTTAAAAATATTATCTGATTTTCTTCATTCATATCTTATTTTATTCACAAGACTTGCCACTATCAAAAACTATCAAATATTTCATTGGATGGCTAAGATTTCATATAAAAAAACCATGTTTTTTCCATAATGAACATCTCATATAATGAACAAAAATTTGTGAAAAAAGTAAAATTCAGAAAAATTTTTACATCTTTAAAATGACAATAAAAAATGTAATAAATTTTAAAAATTTCAATGAAAATTAAGAGAGATTTTGCAATTTTAATTTTTTTGCATATTAATTAGGCTTAATTACAAAAATGTCATCCCATTGAAGGGGTTAAAGAAAAACCATAAGTATATATGTAAAAAACCAATGCACCAATCAGCCATTCTTTACTGCTATTTATATAGCTAAATGAGAATAAATATCAAACTACAGGTAACACTAGTTTACCCATGGGAAAAAAGCATCATATTAAAAAAAATATCAACAAAAGAAATGATAAATTCTCAGACCTAAGAAATGTATTGTTGTTTATGTAAAGATCTTTCCTTTTATAAAATTTTGTAAAAACATCAAGTAGTAAATGAGCTATTGAAATAAAATACAAAGTGAAGTAAATTAATAACTAACTTCTCTTTGTTTGTTTTCTAGAAAGACTTATTATCCTTTCATTAGGTTTTGTAAAGAAAAAAAAAAAAAGAGTTTAATTTCATTTAATACACAATTGTTTGCTCTTCATTTCACTACTAAAATAATATACGTAGTCCTCAACTTACAACCATTGTACTTGTGACAGCATATCACTGAAAAATTCTCTGATTGGTTAATATAATTGATAAAGAGTTTGAGTCTTTGATCAATAGTCTGCTATACAAAAAAAATATCCTTTTTCCCCTCTGGTTCTTGTGTTTTACTATTCATGTAGCATTACAATAAAGTGGAATGTAATAATGAGAGTTTGAGTCTCTGATCAATAGTCTGCTATACAAAAAAAATATCCTTTTTCCCTCTGGTTCTTGTGTTTTACTATTCATGTAGCATTACAATAAAGTGGAATGTAATAACAAATATTAGTAGTGAGCAATCCATAAATTTTGAGCATTTTCAACTTACAAGGGCAGGATTTAAGCCCTTGAAAAGCCTTGTAAAGTATGGTTTTTAAATTATCATAAGCCAAGGATTATCTGCATTTAAATTCAAATATATATTTCAAAAATTCATCCAATATCTCAATAAGTTCTTATGAAAAATAGTTTCCTGATTTGTGTTATTTTTACAAGAATATGGCATAACTATGCAATCAGAGCTCTAGTATAGAATACAGAATTATAAAAAATCCAATAAGAATCTTAAATTATTTTAGATATTTTATTTTCAAAAATTAAAATTACATTAAATATAATTATATTAATTCATGTTCGCTTAATAATTAACTGCTTAAACTCTTACTTCAATAACTAAAGACACCAAGCACAATTAGCAGTTGAGAATAATGTAGAAACTTTAATAAAACTAACGTTATCGACTAATTAAAGTCATCATCGAGTTTTTTACATTCATTCAATTACAAAGGCATTCTAGAACAAAATTTTGTTTTAGAATGCCTTTGTAATTGAATGAATGTAAAAAACTCGATGATGACTAATTAGTCGAAAACGTTAGTTTTATTAAAATTTCTACATTATTCTCAACTGCTAATTGTGCTTGGTGTCTTTAGTTATATTAATTCTTCAGATTATATGATAATATAATTTAAAATTTTATAAATAACAAAAATTTATCATACCAATTCTGTAAAATCATTTTGGCCAATATCTAATCGAACAAGTTCTGTCAGTCTAGCAATAGACTTAGGAAGAACTTTTAAGTGATTTTCTCTCAATTCTAATATGCGTAAATGGGAAAGTCTAAAAATAAAAAATAATTCATCACATTAAATTTCTGGGAAAACTAATTTTTTAGATATATTGCAATAAATAAAATTATTTGATAAATTCTAAAGAAGAAATTAATGAAAACTCTTTACAAAATGATACTATAAAGTATAATTTTGTAAATAGAGTGAAAAAACAGTTATAAAAAAGTTTTCTTCTTTTATTATTATTATTATTATTATTTACAAAATGATACTATAAAGTATCATTTTGTAAATAGAGTGAAAATACAGTTATAAAAAAGTTTTCTTCTTCTATTATTATTATTATTATTATTAATAATAATTTGACTTAATGAAAAATAATTATTTTATAACAATTAAATAATGAACATATATAAAAGGAATGGCAAAACTTCATGTCACCACAAGCCACATAGGGGAATCTCAAATACTTGAGAACTGCAATCTGTTTCTTCCTGGTTCAGTGAGAACTGTATCAGTTTTTTTTTGGATAATCTTAGCAATGGTTTCAAAAATTGTTTATTAAATATTTTACATGTATTTATTTCATATGCATGGTCCAATAAAAAATACATCATAAATCTATACATACATAATAAATTAAAATCGAGTCCAAGAAGAGAGAACTTCTGGATACTTCTAAATAATAATCATCTTATAATTTGACTTCTATTTCAGAAGTATGATCAAAAAACAAATCCTAATTTTACTATTGATTTACTTTTAAATTTAGTTTTACAAAATTTGAGCTAATATAATACTTTTTACTCATGGTTTATAATAAAATTCTCTAATTTTCTCTCTCCACAGTTGATGATATCAAAAATAACATAAAATGCAGAAAATTATGCAATTAAATACAATATGCAGTAAATATTAGATTAATAAATAATAATGTCTGCTATATTGTTCTATTATGAATTTCACTGATTCTAAGATAAAAGTATTTTTGGACAATGAAAATTGGTTAGTTAAGTAAACTGAATTATTATTAAAAACTTTTTTTAAATCCTTTCTTCTAAATATCAAAAACATGAGACAGAACAGTTTACAAGTTGAGGGATCAGCTTATACATGGGTTTCAAATTTTTACCAATTTTTAAACTATGAAGTTGGGACTTATACATAAGTGTTGAATTTTTTATAAATGTGCCATTTATAAAAAAATTTAATTTTTCAAATTTTAACTAACTATAAAACTTAAAAGCTATATTATTGTAGTTAATTGCATATAAAATAAAAAAAAACATTATGTAAATTTAAAGAAAACAGTCTACTAGTCAAACTCTTCCTAGAAATATTGGCTCTTACCACAGTAATGCATATTTAAAATTAGTATTTGAGTTTAATATTTAAATTTGAGTTTTTATTTAATAAATTTCTGAAGTTACGTTTCAGTCATCATCTAGTTTTGTGCATTTGGAGTTATAAATTCTCTCATATATAAATATGACATTTTTATTTTCAAAAATTTTTAAAATTGTAACAACAAAATCATCTGGTAGAAAATTTTTCATAAATCTACATAATTATTTAATATTGTTAGTGCAGAATTTCAATATAGTAAAGCTTTTGCTAAAAATTTTTGCATTACTATTGGGCATTATTTCAGGAATTGAAATAAAAGGCATCATTCGTCAATCAATCAATAATAAACATTAAATAATAGAAAAAGTACAGTGTTTCCATTATGAATTTTGTAGAGACTCGGAACTCCGAATATAATTAAAGTAATTAAGACAATGTAAGAGAAATAGCAGAGATAGAAAGGAATTCGAACGAGGGAGAAAAACACCTGTCAAAATAAATCAATTTTTCTTATAACTGAAATGAAAATATAATGTAATAATAATTACAATAATATAAATATTTAATATTTCTTATTTACCTTCCAAAATTAGCAGGTAAATACTCCAATAATGTATCATTTAAATATAATTCTTCTAAATTAATCAATTGAGTAAAACCTTCTGGAAGCCTAAACAAACATTAAATGCTTTTTTAAATAATGAAAGCTTAATTTAAATTCAATATTTTATATTTAAAATTTTAATATTTATTATAAATTATAATAATAAATATACACATACTTGCCTAAAGGATTTACACTTGCTTCAATAATTGTAAGGCACTTGCAACCCTTAATATTATCAGGAATTTCAAGAATTCCTTCAAAATTAATTAAATAGAAAATAATTAATATTGTTATTTTAAAGAATAATTAAAATCAATTTATAATTATTTCAGTTAAGAAATATTAAGTTCAAAATAAAGAAAAGTTCAATTTTATATTTTATCAGATATTATAGCTTTCATTCATTCATTATGTATAACAAAAAATTTTTCTTGTAAAACAAGTGTAATAAAAAACAGTTTGATAAAATTCTATAATCTATATTTTATGAGATGGAAATTAAAAATCTAGTTTTTAATAATAATCATTTTTTTCTATATAGAAGCTTCCTGACTTTTATACAACTTGAATTCCAGGAAATATATCAAATTTATGGACATAAATTATTACATAATAATAATAATAGTTAAATTTAAATTATTATATGCTGTACATTTAGAAATTTATACATTGGAAATTTGAAATAATTTTTATAAATATTAGAATTTTATTATTTATATCATTAAAAGTATAATATTTTAATTCAAAAATATTGTTAAATTTACAAATGGTTCTTAATTTATAACCATTCAATTTTATGATGTAACTAGTAAGTTCTGTGATTGATCAATACAATTCTTATGCATACAATCCATACCCAGTAGTTTTATGTACTAATAGCATCTGCTTTTGATTTCTTTAGTTTCGTATTCATTGCTATGACATAGTATATTAAAATTTAACTAAAGCACTTCTAGCAGCTGAGGAAAAAATTCTAGTTCTAATTGTATAACCTGATGATGGCTGTTTGGCCGAAAATGTTAGCATATTAAAGAAATTTTTTCCTCAGTTGCTAGAAGTGCTTTAGTTAAATTTTAATAGAGAGTAAGAGTATAAGCAGTATTTGGAATAAGTAAAATAATTATGGTACAGTATTATAACATAATACATAGTGGTAATATAAAATCCATAAATATAATGTATTTCTTCTATATATATAATGATTTCTGACAATATCGATTTATGATCTCAGGTTTGAATCAAATTCATCAGAAATTAATGATTACAATTATTAATAGTAAATATATATTTATATTTTATGAAATTTATAGGAGGAAAAAAGAGATCTAAATCTTTTATTATGAAACTTTCATTGTTACAGAATGTATATTATTCAAGACTAACTTTTCATATTTTATAAATTACTAGTGTAGAATTATTGAATTTATCTTAATTTTCAAATAATAAAGTTTTACAATATAGATTCCTAAATTTTTGTAAAAGGTTTCATTAAATTTAATAAGTAAATATTTTTATTCTAACAGTTTTTTTATACTATTGGATTCTTCAATAGATAAAATTGAAAAAGAAATTTTAAAATTATCTAGATAAAAAACTATAAAAACTTTTCACCCAGAGGATCTAGAAACACAACTGAAATAATCAGAATTTATAAAGCACTTATTAATGTATATATAAATAAACTTAGTTCTCACAATTATGCAGTAGATCAGGGGTTCCCAAAGTGCACCCCCAGGCCAAATGCAGCCCACGATGTCAGATCATCTGCAATCTTGAATTTATAGAGATAATTTACATTTTTACAAAAAATAAATAAATTTTATCATATTATAATTAAAAATTGTTCAGTTAAAAAATTACATTTATAAGTGCTTTCAAATATGTATTGAGAAAGTTTTTTTGCATATATAAGTGAAAAAACTTTCTCAATCATGAGTATTAATAAGTCCAAATTGAGATTAAAATTAACTGGTGAACATTTACAAGAGGTGTTAAGAATACATTCAACCGACTTAGAACCAAGGGTCAATGATATTAAACATTAAAAGCGGTGCATTCAACTGACTTAGAACCAAGGCTCAATGATATTATTAAAAAAAAATAACAGCTGCACAAGTTACACACTTCAGATTGACAAATTTATTATTTTTTCTTTTTTTATTTGAAAATTATTTAGTTATTTTTGTTTAATTATTTTTGAAATGTGTTATTTTACATTATTTAGTTATTTTTTAATTATTTTTGAAATGTGTTATTTTAAACAGTTTTGTAATAAAAAGTAATTATTGTCATAAATAAAGAACAGTTATACTATAAAATTAGCATAAATCTTTCCCTCGTGTCTAACTTTTTAGTGATTATTTTATAAAATTAGTATAAATCTTACCCTTGTGTCTAACTTTTTATCGATTTGAATGTATTTTCCCATAACACTTTTTTTGGCCTGTCAACTATTTTCGAATTTACGATTTGATCCATCTAGGCCAGTGGTTCTCAACCTTTTTTTTCCTCAGGCTGCATACATTTGTTTGCTACATTAAGCGAGCCGCAACATGCTATATCAGCAGTTGGCAACTGGTTGATGTCATATGAAAAAAATCTGATTTCTAAAAAAAATCACCTACAAAATACACGACTTCTCAATTCATGAATGCCATAGGTCAGTGTTTTTCAAACTGACCCTATAACCTGTAAAATTTTATGAGTGCATCAAGAAGAATCTAGCAAATTAGGAAAATTCTAATTTTTCTAGATTTAAAAAAATTTTTTAATATCAGAATTTTCATTTTGGTTGTGGGAGAAAAATTCCATGCTTTCATTAAATTCATGACTGTGCATTTCGGGCCACAGGGCCCGGAACGCACAGTCATGAATTGCTTGCCGGGCTGCAGGTTTAGAATGGCTGATCTAGGCAAAACTTTGGGAATTCCTGTAGTAGATGATTACTAAAAATGACTAAAGAAATTAAAACATGTAAAATGAGAGCATTTGAATATGGATATCAATGTAGTGTGTTCCAAAACATTGCACTTAATAAAGGTACATCTCACTGCTGTAAAAGAATAAAGCAGCAATATCAAATCATTGTTATTTTTATTGCTTAATTCTTTCTTCAAATTCTAATCATACTGAGTCAGTATCCTATAGGCATCATTCTTGTATAATCATAATTCATTTTCCAATTAGCAATTTTTCTGTGGAAAGCAATATATATTCAAATTTTATAACTATGTTGAGAATAAAATACTTGATTTTTCAAATCATTTCTGTACATGATAATTTTTGATATTTATCTAAATTGCATATCTATGAAAATTTTGTATATCTGAGAGGTGGGATATTTCTGGAAGTGTGTATTTCCAAGAAAATATAAATGTCAAATTCATTTGGAGTGTGCATCTCCAAATGAATGTAAAGGACATTAAAAGTACAGCTAATTCTTGTTTTATCTTAAAAGTAATTTCACTTTATGTGAGTCTAAACCAGCATTTCCCAAACTTTTTCTATGATGGAGCACTTCACAAATCCTGAAATTTTTACAGAATACCTTGGTTATTTTATAGTATAAGTAGATATTAATAATAAATAAATTAGACAAGTATAAGAGTTAAGAAAACAAAACAAGCATTTATTATCAAATTGTAATTATGTAAAATAAAACATAAGAAAATAGTAAAATAAAATAGCAACTCAAGTTTCAGTTTGGCATAACATTTAAAATCATATGAAGCTTATATTAATTTTTATAATTTTTTATGGAATACTTATTGATCTTCAAAAGAACATAGTTTGGGAAATGCTGGTCTAAACCATTATTTATATTTCAAACAACTTTTTCCATCAGATACATTTTTAATAACTCTTTCAATCACTAAGCATACTCAATCTGCAGTATCCACTTTGCTATTTATAAAAAAATCAATTTTTCTTCAAAATGGAGTTTTAGAAAAAAAATATTTATTTAATATTTAATTGAAATTATAAGTATTTTTAGGTACATATATAATTAAAATTCTGTTTCTAAAATGCTCTGTTCATTTTTATCAAAGATGAATAAGAATTGTTGAAGTATATGTCAGTCTGAAATTTCATAAGACTCATTTATATAATAGGTTTTATGAATATTTCAAATTGATATAGAAATATTATACAGACATTTATCTATGAAATATAAAAGTTGATTATTTTATAATCTAAAGTATATTTTAATCACTTTCAACTTTCTTTTCTTACCTTTAGAAATTTAATATATCTAATAGTTTTATTAGATATATATAGGTTCTGTATGCAATTCATCCATTATCAATACAAGTTGTATATTAAATTTATTAATATTTTAAAAAATATCTTAATATTTTTACCATTTTTGCTGATGTTAAGTTCTTCTAAGTTTATGAGTGAAGCAATAGCTGGTGGTAAAGATTTTATGTCATTATCACTTAAGGATAATATTCGAAGACCATGGCAATGAAATAAAGGCTAAATAAATATACATATATATAGTGAAAGTTAAATCATTAATAATTAAATTTAAAATTTTAATGCTTTTTTAAAACTTATTAAAATTTCAACTGAAAATGTTTTCATTTAATAATCAAAATTTCATATTTATGATAAAATTATAAATATTTTTAATACAAAAATAATAAAAAAAAAAAATGAAAAATTACTCTGGGAAGATCACATATTTGATTAGCATCTAAATGCAATTCTTCCAATGTTCTTTCAAAACTGAAAACTTCACTAGGTACATCTTCCAAATTTGAATGACTATAATCCAAATGCCTTATGTCATCATTTTCTGCATATAAACATGGGCAGTGTTGTAAAATTGGTGACATCATTACCTGAAAATATTAGAAATAAAACAAAATTCCTTATATTAATTAAAAATATATATATATTTAAAAATTAAATTAGTTTTCAAAATTAATCATAAAAAATTATTTTCAATGTCATAAAATGAATATATCTATTGCCAGCTGATTAACTTATATTTTTTATTAGAATATATATTATATCACAAAAACTATAAGTATAATTAATTTTAAAATGACAAATTTCATTATGTATTATAATTTTAATTATAAATGGTATGACAGGATTAAACTGATTTTCCGTTGGTCAATTACAATATTTGTTTTTATAAACTTTGATTTTCTTTGTTAATCATTTCAGATTTAAAAACAAAATTTAATTTCTAAATATAATAAAACTTTGCAGATCAATTTTATATCAATTAAATTATAAAATATTTAAATATTAAGAATTTGACCTAAAGATTGTTTTATCATACACAAGCATAATTATTATAAAATTTATTATGGATTATAAAAAATAAGTTTATTTCAATTTTTATTATGCAAGATTTCTCCAATTTATGATGGACATAGGATATACTTAAATAACTTAGTCATAAATTGAAACCATCATAAATTGCAATACAATTTTCCTATAGATGCATTATTATAAATTGAGGTTAGGTTCTGCAATCATCAAACTTTAGAATATTCATTTATAGTTATTTTTAGTAAAGTTGAATTAATACTGTTTATTCTTTAAAATGAGGGAAATGTGCATCTTTTATATTTCAACATAGCATAGATAAAAATAAAGAAAATACTAGATAAAAACAAAAATGGAATGTGTAAGTTACATTTGCAAGACAAGTTTCTAGCAAAAATAAACAATTATGTTTTAAACAGCCCTAACAATACTATTAAACTGCTTTAACTAAAACTGTTTAAATAAAAAACACAGCACTTCTAAGACAAGTTTCTAGCAAAAATAAACAATTATGTTTTTTATTTAAACATTTATGTTTTTTATTTAAACAGTTTTAGATAAAAAAAACTGTTTAAATAAAAAACACAGCACTTCTTGCAGTAAAGTATCAAACTAAAGGTTGTTTTGGCAACGCTGTGTAAAATAGCGTCCCGGTTCTATTAATGTCTTTACGTGTCTGAAGAGGATGTTTAGCACATCAAAAGCATTTGCATGTATTTAAGCTAATAAATTTAGTTTGATACTTTACTGCAAGAAGTGCTGTGTTTCTGTTCAAACAGCCCTTTCCATTTATTGATTGATTATTAAATAATGGAGTTTGATCCCAATTTCAATTAGGAACTGATCACATCTATGATAAAGCAGGACTTTACAATATAGAGATTGATATCTAGGCTGGATCCATCAAGAAAATTTAGCAAGACAAGGGATCCAGATTTGATCCTAGGCATCTGAATAGAAAACCAAAATATTTCTGTAGTTAATCCAATAAATAATGAAAACTATAATTACTTGGATTGACCACATGGAAATGCTTTGGCTTATCCACGAAAATTTTCTCCTGAAATGAAATTCTTCTGTGTAAATTTTATAAAGAGTGGGATCAGATTTGTTCCCAGAAATCCATATATATATCTTGATCCTCTGGAAATAAATCTCTGAGAAATGGGATTCAGATATATTCCTCAGAAAATTTATATCATCTAGGTAGCCAATCAATTTGATCAGATATAATCCAGTTAACCTATCCACATGGATGACAATCTATGATAAAACTTGTTATAGCCCTGTCACTTGAAAATCACCAGTAATTGGAAAATGATATCATTGATTAACAAAAAAAAAATGAAACACTATGAAAAGAGTATATAACTAAAATTAGGTAGCTTAACAAAAATTAAAATTTTAGTTGATTTTATTTAAATTAAATGCTAGAATCTGATTTGCTTAGAAGTTTAATTAATAGAGCAACAAGGAAACAGATAATCACTGGGAATATTGCATTGACTGCAGAAATGGAAGTGTCTGACTTTTACTTTCAAGAACTATAAATATTGGTAGATATGAGTCATTTCCATTTTTTTCCTTAAATATTAAATATTTTCAGTTAGAGAACTTTTTCTGCAAATGCTTTACTTTTAAAGTGATTATCATATATAGTTATACTGATAAATTTAAAAATTTGAATGATGATCAGCATATACATGGGGTAGTCAAAAATCAAAACATTTTTTGCAAGATTGTAACATTTACTAGCTCAGTCAGTTTTAATATGGTGGATCATACAGTTGGTTTGACACTAGCTGCATTATCCATCATATTAAATTCTAACAAAGATCATCTTAGTGATTCTTTTGATTTTTTATTAAAAATAGGTGGATACGTATAAAAACATAAATTAATATTTTTTACAGACATCTAAGTAGTGGATACTGAACAAATATAATCTAAAATATATAAATTGATTGCATTATGTACTCTCTATGTGAACAGCACATCCTATGGTAGTGGCTGAATTCACCAAATTTATTTCTAAAAATGTCTATTTTTTCTCAACTACATTATTAAAAATATGTAGATGTACTGCATATAAATGTTCTCATATTTATATAAATTCAAAAAGATTAATTTACTGAATGCTTACAAATAAGATCAGGAATGTGTAGATCAATGTTTTTTAATGAGTAAACATGGATTTCTGATTGACAATTTGTACATTTTCAAATAATTTGAACATTTAGAAAATACATGATGATTGTTTTGCAGCTGATTTTGGACATCAGATTTGCACTTCTGACAATTGCATGTGCACTGGTCAGCTTTCCATTTCCATCAGATATAGCATAATTTCTGCTTTTCGATTCTGATTTTTTAATCATTTAAACTTTGATAAATATTTTTGTTGTGATTCAGAAATGATGGAAACTTTTAATATTTCTGGCAAACAAACACTTCAATAAAATTATACTGTAGAGAAATGCAATACAATGCAATGATATTCAAATGAAACTCTACATGAAATTTAATAATAATAATAATAATTTTAATTTTATTTTAGGATTTAGGAATTGATTTGAGACATTATTCAATAAAAATTGATTAGACTCATTTCAGTAATAGCATTTAAAATAAAACAATTCTTTTATCCTAACAAAGCAATAAAGTTTTATAATAATGGAGATAATTATTTTAAAAAGTTAATTGAACAAAATACAAACAATTTAAAAACAATAATTTCTAGATAATCAATGGAAATTATTAAAATATCAAAATTTGACACTGCACATTGCTAAACAAATTTTGAATAATTTTTTGAATTCTCTATAAAGTATATGATGCTATACATCTTTTTCTATCATATATAGATTTGGAGAGAAAATTGAATTTTAAAATACTATAAACTTAATATTTCTTATAAATAAATATACAGGTTAATATTGTTTTTATTTGGTCTTAGTTCAAAAATAGCAATTAAATAATAAGTTGACAATAACCATTAATCTACAGGTATAGGATATAACTATTGATTAAAATTATAATTTTTTAATTATAAAAATGACTTTCTTTTCAAATAATGTGTATACCAATTGTCAAACATTTGATACATTTATGTCAACATAAAAGTCAAATAAATTCTGTTTCCTAATAGTATTAAAATAATAATTTCAACATTATTAACTTTTATTAAAACTTAAACTAAATTTTCTTATATACAATATATGATAAAAAAAAGATTTTTAAAAACTATAGATTCATCATAAATTTTTGTTCAAGAATCAAATCATTATTTTTCAATGTTATTTGTAGATCAATTCTACATATTATCTTCAAACAATTTTTTGCATAAATAATTTCAAGATAAATATTTAATATTTGAAAAACAGGACTTCTATCAATTTGTTTTTCTAAACTTGAATTAGTCTCTATCAAAACTCAACAACAATAGCATCAAAAAAATATAAAAAATGGACCTTATTGCAACCTTCTATAACTGGCAAAATTATTTGATAAATACTCATTTTCATTAGTTAAAAACAAGAGATTAACTCAATATAATACAAACTATAATAATAGATTAAACTATGAATTCTGCAAAATTTAGAACTAGTTAAAATAAAGTATATTACCAAATATCAGAATATTTTTATGATAATGATCTTGATTCTATTCCTATATTTTATCAATACAGAAGTAATTACCCAAACAAGTACTATCATAAACCTTTTTTATCTGACTTTCAATTATCCAAACTTCCTGAATATCTGATAGGAACTAACAAGTAACTTTTTGAGATTATAACAAGTTTTATCAAAGGAAAAACAATAGTTGTTTATTCATAAAAATGTCAAAAATGATGATGTTGAAAGTCATAAATGCAAAGAAGAATATTTTTAAATATAAATGAGCTTTCAATTTCTTGAAAATAATTATATATTGATGTAATTTTAAGCACTTGTTATAATGTGTTAAAAAAAATAATTTTTTCTACAGCCAAGGACCCATCTATAGAATAAGTGAAAATATTGTATTTTTATTTATTCTATAAGTATAGTAACTATGACAAGTATAAATACTTGTCATAGTTAGATAAATGAGACTGTTCTATAATACAGTGGGTGATCGGTTAATGAACACTTTTTCGAAAGATTTTTATGTTCAGTTAACGAACACATGTTCGAATAACGAACACTCATGGAACTAACAGTGGTTTTTCCCGATTAAACTGAACTCTGAGACAACTTAAAACAAATCAAAGATTTATTTATAGAACAAACTATGGGACCGCAGTCTGGAGGTCTATCTCTGGTTTTATAGGAGGGACCTGTTGGACTGACCGAATGACAGATCAGCCGGATGGCTGCGTAGTGTAGCTGTTGGTTAACGAACACATGTTCGGATAATGAACACTTCACAGAACAAACTGGAGGACCCATGGACTTACCGAATGACAGATCAGCCGGATGGCTACATGGTAAAGCTGTGGCTTACCATTCTGGAGGATCCGGGGGTCCCACTCCGCAATTTTTTAGAAGGGATCTAGGTCCGGACCATTAAAACCCATCCTTCAATCTTCCGATTGACCCCATCATGGATGTTGGTCAGCCTGTGATGATGGCGCCAGATAAAAATATTCCATGAGGATATTTCGGCTTAACTAACCTAATGGAATGACAGGCTTAGACCTTGCACGCTCATGGACTTATGGGTAAGGATGGAAGAACAGTAGTTTTCCCGATTAAAATGAACTCTGAGACAACATAAAACAAATCAAACATTTATTAAAAAGGTAAGAGAGAGATTTTGCAATGTTTTGGTATTAGAATGGCACCCATACCAGGTTAAGGTCAACAGGCTTGGAGATAGTTAGAATGGCACCCATACCAGGTTGAGGTCAATAGGCTTGGGGATCTTGTTAGAATGGCACCCATACCAGGTTGAGGTCAACAGGCTTGGGGATCTCTACCCAATGCTATTAATCACTTCCGAATATCCTGAAGGAGAGAGAAAAGCAATCGATATTAGACAGATTCTTTATTGGTGTTTGGGGATCTCTACCACGACAATGCTATTAATCACTTCTGAAAAATCCGAAAGAAGAGAGAAAAGCAATCGATATTGACAGATTCTTTATCTGAAAATAAATATAATAGATGAAAATACAAGACTATGTATGTATAGATTATTGTTATTACATATAAATAAACATAAATAAAAAATTATATAATTTCTTACTATGTTTTTTTGGGTCTCCGGAACGAATTAATCAAATTCCCATAAAATCCTATGGTAAATCGACGATCGGTTAACGAACAATTCGGATAACAAACATTTTCTTGGAACAGATTATTTTCGTTAACCGATCACCCACTGTATAATGTAACAAAGATCTTCAGTTAAATGAAATATTTTACTATTACTATACAGATATTAAATATTAAATAATATATTAATTTTAGCATTATGCATGAACAATGATTCTAGTTAAAATAGTGATGTTACTAAGTTTCATTAGGAAATATTTATGAAATTTCTCTTATATTTCCTATATAATACTGTTGTTTTTTGTATTGTCTAGTCAAAACTTTTTATAAGGATAATATAAGAATTAATACATTTATAAATAATAAAATTTTATTCAAAAAATCTAATTTATCAATCAATTAAAACCAGTAAAGTTGAAAATACAGTAATTATTATGAAATAAGTTAATTTATCATTGTTTTACTAACACAAGACTAATATAGTGGATATTGTGTATTTTATGAGAAACAACATTTAAGAATCTATCATTGCAAAGGTCATTAATATTTTATATTTTATTTACAAATATATCTATTATTATAACTTATCCCTCATATTAACATATTAAAAATTGCCTGAAGTGAAAAAAAGTTATCAAAAGCATTCTATCTATAGGAAAATAGTAATTTTATATTCTTGTGATATGATAATTTTTAGCTACCAATAAATTCATTCAAAGTACAAAACAATAAATATTTCTTATATTTTATTATTACCGTGTGAAGGTAGTCTTACCAAACACATAGCTCCTAATGTGAAGTTGTCTTATGAATTATCGCACTTTTAAGATACTGTCAAAGTTGTGCGCGCTGTTCGGACGCGACGCTTTTATAAAGGTCGATGTAAATACTGGAATCGCATCTTCGTGCGTTATCTACGTCGATAAGTCGATATTAACTCGTAGTAGATTTCACAATATCAAATAGCAAAATTTCGCTTAAAAAAAAGCCCGATAGCCCTTACCCCACTCCGCCTTATATATATTTAAAAAATATATGTTTAAGGGACGGCAATTTGTCTTTTTGTCCGGGGCGTCATAAATGCTAGAGCGGACGCTGTTCTCAGTATCAGGATGCTCAGAAAAAGCGGCTGTTCCAGAATGTGATAAGAGTGTAAAGTTACTATGGATTCAATATGGTGATCGAATATTAAAATATAATGTTTCTTAATTCAAGTTCTAGTTTCACTCGCTATTATCACACTTCAATCACCAAAAGAATCGTATGCTTTTTAAATTCCAAAGGAATCATTTTTTAAAATCTTTATCTTATTATCGAATAATCATTTTAGTACCAATATCTTCATCTGTAATGGCATTTTCTTTGGTAAAATTTAGAGACTTTTTTGTGCGAATACTTAAGATTTTATAAATTAAGTTTAAAAACTGACCCGTTTTTGCTCCATCTTCCTCTATACATTTAAGTGTTTGTATACTACATTTTGGTTTTAAATGATTCTTTTGGGTGATTGAATATACTATACTTCAATTACCCAATAATATCTATTCGTTTCAGAATTAATTAATGATCGAGATAAATTTCGCCATTGGCCACCCAAAGTGATAGGTTATAACTTACAATATAAGAGATGGAGGGTGTAGTCAGTGCCGGATCTAAGCCGATTGGACCGATTACACCCAATCGGGCCTCGCGCTTGACGGGGCCCCCGAGTTGAGGAAAAATGAAATCATGAAAAGGCTAATAAACGAAAAATAATCGTTTAGATTTACTCAAATCTATGGATTTACCATTATGGCTAGGCTTTTACACCTCAGCCTTCGAACAAAAGCAACTAATTTTTGTAGATCCACAAAAAGAAAAATTTTTCTTGGAAAATTGAAATGTGAATGAATTGATTTTATTTCTCTCTTGGAACATGAGGGAAAAATTTTTCTATTTTAATTAATACTACTTTTGCAGATTTCGATGTATTCTTATCTAATATTCTGAAAATATTTTCTGAATTCTCAAATAAATTAACGACGGGAGAATCTTTTTTTAAATTAGTATTAAGTGCACATACTATATGTGAATGTTGCCAGAAAATATCAAAAAAGTTTCACGGTTTAAATGAATAATAGAAGGTTATTGGCGGCCGGATGGCCTAGTGGTAATGCTGTCGGCGTGCCAGGCGGGAGGACCCGGGTCTGGTCCCGGATTTTTTCGGGGTACTGGGCCCGGCCCCGGTGATTCCCGTCCTTCACCATCCGGCCCCCCTCCACGGGTGTGGGTGCAGCCCACCGTCCTTCACCATCCGGCCCCCCTACACGGGTGTGGGTGCAGCCCGTGGGTCTTTCACCATCCGGTCCCCCTCCACGGGTGTGGGTGCGGTCCGTGGTTGAAACTGGCCCCGCCTCCTTAGTAATCTCCCCGGTCTGGGGATAAAATCCCCTACAGCCGGAGTTCGACCAGCTCTCGGGTAGGCACCTTAAGGCTTCTGTCCCTCCGCCATTCATCCCTTCGGCACGGTACGCCACCTTGGGATTTGGGACCCTTATAGAGGACTTGTACGTCACGTAGGGCATATGTCGGGCCGATTCTTAATCCCGGACCCGCAGGGATTTGGGCGGTCGATTGGCGAACTACAGAGCGCCCACCGGCGAGAGTGGGTGCAGCCCGGCTCTACCGACCCAGAAAGAATTTCTTCACCTGAGGCAGTATCAGGACTACCCGGGTGCCCAGTCCGAGTTCTGCCCGACACCGCTGGGCCTCTCTATAGAAAGTCAACCGAGGCCTGAAAGAACGGAACGGATTTCAACTAATATCCCCCACATCTCGGGTACGGATTTCCTAGGCCCGATCGGAGAATGTGCCCTGAGGACACTGGCATGCGACTTGCACGCGCAGCTTCTTCCGGTGCGAGGATTCTTGGAAAACTGCCATCCCCACTGAGACTCTCTTAGTGTACCCAGACACTATGACCTTATCGGCCCGGCTGCGGATGCACAGATACAGACATAGTACCTGTCGGCACAAGCCCCTTCACCACGTCAAGGCGGGCTCCCCTCGAGGAGGTGGTTGTCGGTGGTTGAGCGCAACTCACACAGCGCGACATACCGACCACTAGCAGCCGACAGCGCTTCCTGTCAATCAGCAATTGGTAACGAATTGCGCATATAAACATGTAGTCCCTTACAGACTGCGCATATAAGTGGTTCGCGAATGATTTATTTCGGCCACAACCCAATCACACGGTAACCACCGTTTTGTGGTTGTGGCGTGGTTCTGTTGTGGTTCGTGTGAGTTCAGTCTAAGTTGCGCTCGACCACTGACAACCATGATTTTGTGGGTGATAGCGACCCAAAATTGCGACAGCAGTTGAAACCGACTTCAGTTAGTGGTCCGTCTGAGTTAGATTATGGGTTTCTATATTAATATAATTATAATTCACGACCGTCCACAAACAACCACACTTTTGTGTTCGTGGTGTGGTTCTGTTGTGGTACGTGTGAGTTCAGCCTAACGAGTTCGGTTACTGTATATGTTCTTCGAAGCTTAGAATACGATATATAAAGTTTTAAAATTAAACTCTAAACTCCTATTCGAAATTATTTTCTTAAATGGAAATGCTATTCTGAAAGTTTTTTTTGTAAAATTGACTCTAACAGTAGCGCATTACTTTCATTTTTTTGTTATTTCTTACTCTCATATTACTGACTGCATAGATCGCGAAATGCTTCAGCTTTCCACTAGTTGGATGTTTGGATGGTAAAAGAAAACTATTTTACAGACTCCTCTTCATTTGGCAGTTTTAGTGAAAAATGTCAATTTGATACGGATTCTGTTGAAAGAAGGGGCTACTATCAATCCTCGAGATCGTCGTGGAAACACTGTACTACACCTAGCTGTGCAATATTTCAACCGCAAATGCCTGGATCTTCTGCTTCAACATACGCCTTGTCAATCCATTTTGAATACTCGTAACTATGATGGTGAGTATTTTTCTGTTTGATTATCCAACGCTTCCTACATAGTATTTAGTATTTTAAATAAGTTATAAAATAAATTATTTGGATAATTGATCGCATTCAACGAAATGTATTGACAACATTTTATCCGGAGATTTCGTTTTCGATTCTAAAGCTCGCATTTCCGTTTATTCGAGAAAACCGAGGCCATCCTTTTGGTGTCATCTTCCACTAGCTCTTCTGATTTTGTATCTGTGGTAATAGATTGTGATAAATTCTGGAATGATACAATAAACGATTATATAATAGATCAGTGTTTCCCAACTGTAAACTGCCACAACATACCGATTGGAAAACACTGTAATAGGCTGTGTTCGAAGTATCAAGACTACTATTGCCAAGACTGTTTCTATAAAGAGTACTATTTATTTTATATTATTCATAACTTTATGATTTATATTAAAGGCTTTTGTGTAGTACGCTTTTTTAATTAATTTAAATATTTAAACTGAATAATTTTATAGTAATAAAATTGACTAATAATATATATATGAAAATAGGATACTGTATGCATATGGTAATCTTGAACAATTTTTCTATGTTTTCTTATAGATTATCCACTATATAATTCACACAAACACAGCTGTAGGACGAGAAAATTTCAAGTTGACCGCAATATTCCTGAAAATTAATTAAAGAATTCATTACAATATTTATTATTAAGAAAAATGCATATAATTGTTCTGATAATTAACTTCCAGTTTCAGTCCTATTTAACAGAACTATTGATAAAAAGGCAACACTGTTCAATTTATTCAGAACACACAAAGTGACACAAATATTATTGAATTTTAGGAAATTTTAAATAATTTCTATTTTAAAATTAGTGTCAAGAATTGTAGAATTTATTTCATTTATATCACAATCTATTTATTCTGTTTTTGTTATCTCAACTGCAGATGTTGCAATCGTTCTTTTGATAAAAATTTGAGCAAAATATTGTCAGCACAGAAGTAATCAATATCAGTGAAGTTTTTCTATATTGATTTAAACTGTTCAGTTAGTCTTTTTAATAAAGTAATAATACATACAAAAGTAATAAAAATATCGACAGAATAAAAACATTATATATATATAGTTATGTAAATATCAACAAAATTTTAAAATTAATTAAAATCATTTTTATATGTAACAATTATTAATTTTTCCGTTAAAACGCATTTATTTCGCTTCATTTATTATTAATTTCCTCTGGAACATTGGAGAGAAGATATGAACAAAAACCATACAAAAGAATTTTATTACGGTTTCATAAATTGTAAGAATTTCAGTGATCAAACTATTTCAGAAATGGAATTTATCTGACTTAATCATTATTAATAACTAATGATTTAACTGGGAATCATTTATCATCGTTTTTGTCGATTAACTGAATAGCGTTAGTTTTAATGTTGGTTACAGAGATATAGAATACAGTCTTATAGCCAATATTTTATATAGGTTATAAGACTGTTTATGTATCATATACAAGTATAAGATATATGATACATATAACGTGGATTAACTGTAGACATAATAAGTTATTATCCTTCATATCGAAGGAAAAGGAGGCTTTTAAGATCATCGTCTTGTCAGTATGTCTTGTGTCCTCTTCTAATAACTTTTGAACTAAATTAATAGATTTTCATGAAATTTGGTATTGAATGTTTTTACACTTAAGGTCGCTTCGACGCTCAATGTGATTATTTCACGAAGATAACTTACCCAGTCATTTGTGGAGACTTGCTCGGGTGGAGAAGACTATACCGGGGAGAGATGGACGAATTCGTAGCTGTGTGCTACGACATAACAATCGGATTGTCACAACTGGTCATCCCCCTAGAGATTGACCAGGGTGGGGAGGATGTCGGGGATTGACATCTGGAATCAACTTCTACCGCGACGAGGATGCTATCTCGACGCTTAAGTAGAAACACACGCGCTAACTTGAATGTTTTTATTATCTTGTGTACCCTTCCAACGAACTGGGTCAGAGAACCTAGGGAATCCTGAGAATAAAGTCTAAAATACTGATACTCTCGTTTTGTTGTGTACTACTTATACGCTTACGCTTACGCTTTATAGTCCTGTTGGCACAACATGGTTGACGTAGCCGCCAACCATGTTATACGCTAGAAAAAGAAGTTAGTAAACAAATTAAAATGTAGAATACGAAAAAATAAAATTGAACTCGTTACGAGGCTAGAGCGGCCTAATACGCGATTATCCCGAGGTGCTGATCCGCACTCGCTCCAGGTAACAATATTTACGGGGCGAGAGCTTACCAGAATTTTTCTCAATAAATTTTGAAATGTCAAAAATATTGGCATAATGTAAACCTTATTCAATATTCTTCGTACTTATTAAAAAATATCTCCTAATATGAAGTTTAATATAAACTTTAATCGATATTCTTCATACTTAGGCTATGTTCACACGGCGACTATTAGATTCGATTTTTTCGCGTATACGGTTTTACCGTATACGAGACAGTCGTTCACACGACAACTATTTCCATTCGATTTTAACGTACGTGAAATTCGAATGAAAAGCAGGTAGTTGTTTAGTGCGCGCCATGATGGATCCACGTATTCTACTTCTTTTATATTGGTATTAAAGATCATCTAACCATCGGCCGAATGGCGGCGTGAAAATATATATTGCACTTTCATTCTGGAAATCTGAGTTTAATTCGCAATCTTATATCTCTAGATTTTTCGGAAGGGCCCGAATGATTGAATCATTTGATAGTCGATCCGACCACGGGTGTAAGAGCCCCGTGTATGTGTACCGGAATTGCCCCACTACTCAGTAACTTATCGTTTGAATCGGTTAAATTGGTCACATGAAACCGATTCGACTTTTATCTTAGAGGACCGAGATCGATTCCGAACCATACCACATGGAAAATTTATTCATGGATTCGGGTCAAACATCGATCGCCGCCTCCACAATCTAACGCTTCTCTCCATAACAGTGAACCAAATTGTGGAGGGAGTTTGAGAATGATGGGCAGCCTATGATATGGCCCGACATAGTCCCTGCCATTTATTACTCTATAGAATGGAAAATAGCATCAGCTTTTAAAAACTTTTCGTTGGAAATGAAGTAAAACAATAAAAAAGAAATAAATACAATATAGCTTACCACAATATATTGTAGCTGGATGACAGCGGTAGAAGCGCGTTGTGTTTCTTCTCTGGAGGATATCAGTTCAATTCCTGGGTCCAAATTTTTCAGCATGGATGAGTTCGGTTTATTATGTCCAACATAAGGGCTGACTATACCAGGGGTATGACTGGCTCCTGGGGCGCATGATAATGCCCCACCGCCTAGTACTCATTGAATTGAAAGTGGTGTAAAACCATACAGGATAGTCGGTCGGATTGATTACGTGGAAAGTGGAAACGCTTCGGCATTCCACTCTAGAAGACCCGGATTCAAATCTCAGGACCCATCCCTTAAAAATGTTTATAATGAGTCCAGGCCCGGCAATCGATCGCCATCCTTCACAATCCGGCTGATCTCTCGGCAGGGTGGGCAGCCTTGAAATGGCTTGTTTCGCCCCGTCACTTAGTAGTCTGACAGAATGGTAAGTGGCATCATCTGTTGACCAAAAAAAAACATACAGAATACTATGTAGACCACATTCTGTCACTCTCTACCCAACTATTTCTAATCTAATTTAATCATCATCATCACTATGGTCTGGGCGGCCAGTTGAACCGCATCCTTTAACTTTTTTTTTTGTCAACAAATGACGCCACTTTCCACTCAGTAAGAGTACTAAGTGGCGGGGCGAAACAAGCCCTTCCACAGGCTGCCCACCCCTGCGGAGGGGTCAGCCAGATTGTGAAGGACGGGGATCGACAGGCCGGGCCTGGACCCCATGATAAATATTTTCAAGGGGTGGGACCCGAGACTCGAACCCGGGTCCTCCACAGAGTGGAAAGCGGCCAATCCGGCCGACTCCTTCAACTTTCCAGTTGACTCCAGTATGGGTATTTTTTTTTCGGCCGACAGTGGAATGACACTCGCGATATATGCGTGCGTTCTAAACCTCAACAATCTGGCCATAATATCAGACTAATGAGTGCGTAGAAATATTTCATTTCCATCCTGGAAAATTCAAATTTAATTCCCAAATCCCACACCTCCATAATTTTCAAAAGAATCTGAGCTCAATTCATTGAACGCCATTTCTCATAAGATGGCTACATCATCACGATTATGGGCGGCCCATGATTGGCACTTGAATGACCAGTGCTCAATAACCTCTGGTTGGAAAATAATATAAGACAATAAACAAAAAAGAAAGAATTTGAACATACCAATTGTTAAGATTGTAATCCAAACATAGTCTTCATTTTTTCTAGATTTTATGCTGTTTTTTTATATTATATTTTTCTTTGTCGCTTTTACGCGTCTTTCCAATCGGAAATTATTTAGTGATAAACATCCTACTATTTACACGTATATATCTATGGCAGAGTCGACCATTAGATGAAGGATGGGGTTTATGAGACGGGTCTATTCCTTCTGAAAAAACCTCGAGACCCGGAAAATAACTTGGTCAAGGTGGAAGTGAAACACATTTTTTTTTGTCAACAGATGATGCTACATTCCATTCTGGAAGAATACTATGTGGGGGAGTGAAACAAGCCCTTTCACAGGCTTACCACCCCTGCGGAGGGGTCAGCCGGATTGTAGTGGACGGGGATCGACGGGCCGGGCCCGGATCCCATGATAAATATTTTCAAAGGAAGTGGGACTCGAGACTCGAACCCGGGCACTCCAGAGTGGAAAGCCGAAGCGTTTCCACGCGGCCAATCCGGCCGACGACCCACGATAAATATTTTCAAGGGGTGGGACCCGAGACTCGAACCCGGGTCCTCAGAGTGGAAAGCCGAAGCGTTTCCACGCGGCCAATCCGGCCGACTCAACCTTGGGATATGGATGGAAAGCCGAAGCGTTTCCCCGCGGCCAATCCGGCCGACAGTGGAACAAATTTCCTGTACATATCACTTCTACCTTTGAATTATTAATTAAATTTCCATGTGTTTTCTATACTATTAGCTACTAAGTAACGGGACCCATCCAATCTTTACCTGAAGCCGCCACCGTCATGATGGGATCGATCTTTAGGTAAAGGATAGTTTTTATTTTGTCAACAGATGACGCCTCTTTCCACTCAGTAAGAGTACTAAGTGTGTTAACAGATGACGCCACTTTCCATTCAGTAAGAGTACTAAGTGGCGGGGCTGTCAACAGATGACGCTACTTTCCACTCAGTAAGAGTACTAAGTGGCGGGGCGAAACAAGCCCTTCCACAGGCTGCCTATCCCTGCGGAGGGGTTAGCCGGATTGTGGAGGACGGGGATCGACGGGCCACCCAGATCCCATGATAAATATTTTCAAGGGGTGGGACCCGAGATTCGAACATGGACCTCATGATAAATATTTTCAAGAGGTGGGACCCGGGACTCGAATTAGACCCCATGATAAATATTTACAAGGGTGGGGCCCGAGATTCGAACCCGGGTCCTCCAGAATGGAAAGCTGAAACGTTTCCACGCGGCCAATCCAGTTGACTATAAAGGATGGGTTTAACGAATCCCAGGCCCAATCTATTTCTAAAAACTGGAGAAGTGAGATCCGGAATTGAATGCAAATTCTCCATAATTGAAGCACAGCCACGACTCTCCTGACGATTAGCATGAATATTCGTTTATAAATTAAGAGCCGAAAGTTCTACAGCTTCCAATCTTTGCCCACGATTTTATATGATATTTGAAAAGATTTTTGATTACCTATCCCACTTCTTCTCGTTTGCAAATTAAAAAGAAATTCAAGTTTTTATTTTTCTACTTAATCATAGTTTATCATTTCTATAAAATGCAGACCTACATCTCACAATAATTTATAATTGGGATTTATGTGCGCGTAATGACTACAAGGCATTAGCATCATCAAAATCTATCGCGAAGATTTTAGTGATGTACAGATTTCAACTAGTTAATTATAATTTAATATTTCCAAAACTTTATGAATGTGTAGAAATAAATTATGCGTTTTATAGACTATTAAGCAGCAGTTATTTAAGTTAAGCGAAAAGAAAGCAAATTTCCAGCTAATGAATTTGCTTATTGCGCCATCTATCGATTAAATTATTAAATTTTATATAGTAATTTGATATTTTCGTATTTTTTAAGAATATAGTAGCTATTTTATAAAAATATTGAATAATTAATTTATTTATTAATATTAAACTATATTTATTTAATTATAATAATAAGAATGATCTGTACCAAATTTATACTGATTATAATTTTATCGTTTAGGACGATGCTCACCAAAGTTTGGAACTAAAAATATATAAATTTTCAGTGTGCGTAGTTTCTTGCACATCATAATATATTGTCTGTTGCATGGGGTGCATCCTTTTTTTCTTTACTAATAAAATGATGCGGGATCTAAAAAGTTTGGGAAACCGCTGGTTTATGATAATAGCTCTCAACGGGATAATTATACAACCTCCATGAAGCCACACCGTATTATTAAGGGGCCGCCATGAGAGCCACAAGTAAAAATGGCCTTACAATAAACCAATGGAATGGAGTTCATAGAACTAAATGAAATGGAACACAAACAAAGAAATATTGAAAACTGCTGGTGTAGAAAACACTGGACATACAAATAATCTTGTTATAATCTTCATTTCTGTATTAATCTTATATCGAATAAAACAATCGTTTCGACATGTTTGTTTATATCAAGGAACTTGGTTTATATAATGTAATGAATATACTATATGTAAATATTGAATTATAAATTATCATGTTTTGTTACCTTTATATAAAAAATAATCATCAGATAATTATTTTTATATACAGTACTAGCTGTAATACCCGGCATTGCCGAGTTTTGTTTATAAATCACATTTTAAAAATAATTATTGAAAAATAATCATTAACATGCAATATATTGTAATTAAAAATAATTATTGAAAAATAATCATTAACATGCAATATATCGTATATATAATCATACAATACTCCAAATTCAATATCATTTTTCTCTTGTTATTGTTTGTTTATATTTCTTTAAAAATGAAATGAATAAATATTCAAAATTTTGTCCTCTATGAAAACACTTGTATTAAATATATCTTTTATTATACAACAAACAAACAGGTATTAAACATCCGCTTTGCAATAAAAAGTGAAGCACGAGCTTGGTCTTTTGTTGCATAGTACAGTGATCTCAAACTCGCGGTCCGCGGGCCGCATCCAGCCCGCCAAGCAATTTTGTATGGCCCCAAGATATTTTCGCTATTTATGATAAATATTTTCACCACTATGGGTATTGGCCAGGCTGTGCTGCGCTCTTAAAATGGCCACTGCCAGATTAAGCATATCCGCGAGCAATATAACTACTTAATTAACTAACTTACCCAAAGGTGGGACCTGAGAATCGAACCCCGTCCTCCAGATTTGAAAGCGGAAGCGTTTCTACTTCCCAGTAGCCGTCAGAGGCCAGAAATTGAATCCTGGAGGATCTGGATTCAATTCCCAAATCCCACATCTCTAATTTTTTCAGATGTCTTGGCTCGGCTCATTGAATCCTATCTTTCACTCGACGAATGACCCCAACAGCGGGAAACATTTTTACAAATTGGCCGGATTGGAGGCGTGGAAACGCTTTGATTTTCCACTCTGGAAGACCCGGATTCGAATCTCGGGTTCCATCCCTTGAAAATGTTTATCATGGGTCCTGTTCGGGCAGTCGATCGCCGTCCTTCATAATCCGGCTGATCCCTCCGCAGGGATGGGCAGCCTTAGCGAACAATCGGACTTCGATCGCCGGCTAAGAGATGGAGCCACCGCGGAATATAGCCATTCCTTTAATAACGTATGGAATTTTTTTTTCTTAACGAAATAAAATAAAATTAAAACGATAATTTCGATCGTAAGACTGCGGGATAGATTTTATTTCGGGGGGAACTTGGAAGGGCTGTTTCACCCCGCCGCATAATATTCTTCAAGAATGGAGTTTGGCGTCATCTATTGACAAAAAATCACTTTCTGTCGCGGCCGGATGACCGAGTGGTAACGCTGTCGGTGAGACACGCAGAGGGACCCAGGTTCGCGTCCCGAGTCTGGTATCTCCTGAAAAGTTTTTTCGGGATGCTGGGTCCGGCCATCCGTGTCCTTCACCATCCGACCCCCTTCACGACTGTAAGTGCAGCCCGTAGTTGGAACTGGCCCCGCATCTTAGTAATCGCCCTGATTGGAAAGGAGCGTAAAATATGCAAATATCGCTTTCCATTACTAATTAGCGGGTTATTATAGACCTACTAGTTGCTCAATCATAGAGTATTCAGATGGATTGTACAATTTGGGGATCACTGGGTCGGGTTTATCAGATTTTTCATCCTGCATCTTCAGATTTTTGCAGGAATTTCGTGATGTGGTTTGTTGATTAATACGGCCGTAAGTGACGGTGCGAAGCAAGCTCTCGCACTGACTATCTACTCCTGCAGAGGGGCCAACCAATTTGTGGAGGATGGAGATCGACAGACCGGTCCTCAAACTCCGTGATAAATGTTTTCAAGGCTAAACATAATATTACACAGGGGTTATATTGTACTTGGCGGCGAGCACCTTTAAAGCCTATCACGGGCTGCAGCACCGATGCAACCGGAAGGTTGAAGTACGGGGTTCAACCAGCCGGTTTCCCCTTTCAAAAAACTGAAATTTTGGGATAATAATTTATAGATTTTTTATTATTACAGTATTTTAGCATTTATTTTAAATTATTATTATTAGTATGAGCGACAGGTAGCATAATAATATTTAATCAAACTATGAATTAATTCTGTAATCCGATAATTAAATTGAAACTGTAAAATTATGTAATTAAATAAGTTATTTTGGAAGATGCGTATTAACCATAGCTCATTAAATCAAATATCGTTTTTATATGTCATATTCTGTTATTGATCTGAAGCAAAGCTCAATATGTGGTCAGCTTTGATCGGAGGTATTTTTTCTTTCTTAAACTGCTTCTGCTACATTACTAACAGATATAGTTTTTTCTGTTATGTAGATTTATTCGCAAATTTTACCATAAACTCTGAGAACTATTTGTACAGAATTGCTCCTAATGGTAAAATATTTCATATCTGATATTAAAAAGTTACATCGCATTGCACCTTTAGTTGGTGTTCCGACAAAACATAATCTTGTTCTCAGCGGTTCGTATTATAGCAAACCATATTAAAAATTGATGTAATGATTTTTCCAAGTACATATCGCATGCATATGTTAATAAATATATCTACAGACATTTTCAGTTTTAACTGTATGTAAGATCCAGGGGATTCCCAGATCGACTCCCTTGTTTTGGAAGAGAAATTATAATTCATATTGTATTAATTTTATGTGTAAAATTTTTAAATATCAAAAATTGTTAAATAGATAAATAATTAACTAAATTAATAAAAAGAGACGAGATTAATCACAAGAATGCACAAGGAACTCTGAACAAGTTCCGGGTTAAACCCGTGGGAACTTCCTTGTTGGAGGAGTAGAAATAAAACAGCGAATTCCTGATTCATAGAGACGGAGGAGAGGGAAGATTAGTCAGACAGTAATAGAACAGTTTTCTCTGAAACCACAGTGAACATGTAAGCTATTAACAGGAGTTCAAGTCGACGGAGTGAGACACGATGGATTTCGTCGATAGACACAGCCGAATAACTAGTAACTGTAGGAAATAAAAGGAATAAACTCACCGATGGCGATCGATTGACGATGGACCAAGACGATCAGTGGATGTGTGAACTATCCACGACCTTGTGAACATTTAAACATTTACTAGTGCCGAAGCATAGATTACAGCAATATGAATTAAGAATTGTCAATAAAGCACTCTCTCAGTTAGGAGAGAGTGTTCCTCAGCGGAACTCTCTCTCTCTAATTGTAACATTTAGGTTTAGAGATAATTAATCGCTTTAATCATTTCTTATGGCTTAATTTGCTTTAATTTTTATTTTGTTAAATAAATATTTGTTTATGCTATAGTTAAGTTTCGAATCGATCTCTAAATCCCGGACCTCGGCGTCTCATATCCAAAGTGCCTATGAATAAGCACGGCCAAATTCTGACATTTTACGAGCGTATTCATACGTGGTAATAATGCAATAGCAACAGTTGATTTTAAAATGTTGAACAGAAACAAGAAAACAGAAGAAAGAACTGTTTATTATTATTAAATATATACAAAAGTTCTTTATACATGGATTGGCACAACAAATAGTTATCTATCACCACTAAGTTCTTTTCTAGATAACTGATTTTTATTTTTCATAAAAAGCGGAATAATCAGTGTTGCACCAGAGACAGCTATTTCTTCTTTAATTGTGAAACTCCTATCAGCATTCGCATAACGGTTAATCATGCGACTCTAAGTCTGGTTCACAACTAGGTTGTACAAAAATTAAGAATGTAAAAACCAGATCGTTTCCATCGATTATTGCGTACTGAGCAAATCAGGATACTGTACAGTAAGCTATGTACATTGTGTTTTACAAAAACTCAAAGTACAGTAGAGGATCAGAACAGCAGATGGATATGTTTTCTATTTAGTATTTGTATATACTGTACACGGTACGTAAGGTGCATCCCAAAAGTTTAAAGAATGGGATTTTTTGGCTGGTGCAATTTGTTTAATTATTTCCGAATGGAAGTTGCATTAAAAGACGAAATAATGCATAAGAATGCATTGAATTATGCAGGAAAAAAATTATATTTTATTATTTAATTAATTAGCAACAAAAAACATGTTTTTGACCTGTGTCAAAAGTTTAAAGAATTTTAGGAATCAGATGAAAACTAGAGGTTTTTAAAAAATAAAGGTAATTGTGTTGAATCAAACAATAAATACATGTACACTAATTTGCATAGTAACCGTTTTATGGAGTAAAATAAAATATTTTCAAAATGCCGAAAAAATGTGAGATTTCTCTGGAAGAGGTTGCAGAAATCTGGCGAATGAAGGCTGCACAAGCTAGTACCTGATATTGCAGCTGAATTGGGTCGTTCAGTGTCTGCTGTATATAAAGTAATTAAAAAAGGTAATAATTATGACAAGAAGCCGCGTCCAGGGAGGCCAAGATGATCGTCGAATAGTATGGCTAGCATCAACCCAACAGCTTTCTCTGTCAAAAATTCGACAGGTAATTGGTATAAATGTCACTAATAATACTATTCACAGGCGAATTCGACAATGTGGGTACATTGAATATGCACAGATGGCAAAGAAACCACATCTTATCCACGCCTGGTCTGGGCAGAGGAACATCAGACTTGGGATGACCAGTGGGTAACCACAATCTTTAGTGTTTGAACTAATAAGATTTTTATAAATACAAATAAGGGGAATTCATAGGAAGTTTAGTATTGCAAAAAAATGATGCTTTACTTTCCTCTATCAATAAATAAAAGAAATATGAATATATACATTTTGTATATATGTTCTTTTTAAAATATGCATTTTATAATATATATATATAATGCATATTATTCATAATTTCAAGTTTTTGTTTATTTTGCAAATTATCCAGGAAAATTATTTTCCCTGAATAATTTGTAAAATTTAAAATAGAATACAAAATAATTACAAGCACTCTTTGAGTTAGATATTCTAATTATGAATATTTGTAGTTATGAATGGGGAAATTTCATTTTCAAATTCTGAAAATTTCAAAATCTTTTTAAGAACTTTAAACATTATGATAGTAGAATGCTCTAGCAATCAATATAATGTAAAATTACATTTAATACAGCAGCATTTCAAGATGGTGGT
Source organism: Olivierus martensii (assembly GCA_000484575.1). NCBI lineage: Eukaryota > Metazoa > Arthropoda > Arachnida > Scorpiones > Buthidae > Olivierus > Olivierus martensii. The sequence continues at coordinate 34,114 of AYEL01071284.1, forward strand.
GATTACACTAAACAAATCCTTGTTTTATAATGAAAGTTTTCATTCAAATCTGTGAAATAAGAAACTTAATTGGTTCAGTTGTGTAATATAAAATACAGTGGGTGATCAGTTAACAGCATAATCCATTCAAAGACAATGTTCGCTACTCAAATTGTTTGTTATCTGATCATTAACTTACTACAGATTTTTATGGGGATTTAATTAATTCATTTTGGAGACTTAAAAAAATAGTAAGTATAATTTTTTTTTCATGTATGTTTATTTATATGTAATAACAATAATATATACATATACAGTCTTGCATTTTCATCTATCGTGTTTATTTTCCATTTATGGGACATTAAAGAATCTGTCCAATGTCAATTGAAGGGTTTGGTGGAAGAATCAGTTAAGTCACAAAAAGCACATTTCGAGAATATGAATATGTATTTGGACTTACCTGCTTTTTGCATCAAATATATAAAATTTGACATATGACTTGTAAAAGAGGACGTAAATAACATGACAACAAAATATAAACCAAAATTGAATCATAAGTTATCACTGTTTTTATATATGATTCATACAATAACTCATTTTCAACCAAAAGTGGACTTAACTGGTTTTTGCACCAAACCCTTCAATTGCTTTTCTCTCTTCATCAGGATTTTTTGGAAGTGATTTAATAGCATTGTTGTTGTAGACAATGCTATTAATTACTATTGACCTCAATCTAGTATGAGTGCCATTCTAAGATCAAAAAATTGTAAAATCTCTCTATCTCATTTAATAAATCTTTGATTTGTTTTGTCTCAGAGTTCATTTTAATCAGGGAAACTACTATTCTCCCACCCTCACCCATAAGTCCGTAAACGCGTGAGGCCTAAAGCCTGTCATTCTGTTAGGTTAGTTAAATCGCCATATCCTCATGGGATACTTTTATCTGGTGGCAGCCACTTATAGAGCCTATCATGAACTGGCCAACATCCATGATGGGGGTCAATTGGATGGTTGAAGGATGGGGTTCAATGGGCTGGGCCTGGACTTCTCCTGAAAAATTAGAGGAGTGGGACCCAGATCCTTCAGGATGGTAAGCCACAGCTTTACCATGCGGCCATCCAGCCGACCTGTCATTCCGTCAGTCCTTTCTCTCTTCATCAGGATTTTTTGGAAGTGATTTAATAGCATTGTTGTTGTAGACAATGCTGTTAATTACTATTGACCTCAATCTAGTATGAGTGCCATTCTAAGATCGAAAAATTGTAAAATCTCTTTATCTTATTTAATAAATCTTTGATTTGTTTTGTCTCAGAGTTCATTTTAATCAGGGAAACTACTATTCTCCCATCCTCACCCATAAGTCCGTAAACGCGTGAGGCCTAAGCCTGTCATTCCGTTAGGTTAGTTAAGTCGCCATATCCTCATGGGATACTTTTATCTGGCGGCAGCCATTTATAGAGCCTATCATGAGCTGGCCAACATCCATGATGGGGGTCAGTTGGATGGTTGAAGGATGGGGTTCAATGGGCTGGGCCTGGACTTCTCCTGAAAAATTAGAGGAGTGGGACCCAGATCCTTCAAGATGGTAAGCCACAGCTTTACCATGCGGCCATCCAGCCGACCTGTCATTCCGTCAGTCCACGGATCCCAGAGATTGTTCTGTGAGGTGTTTGTTGTCCAAACGTAAAAATCTTTCATGAATCCGATTTGTTCGTAATCTGAACTGTTCGCTAATTGATCATCCACTGTACAGTATATAAAATTATTTTAGTTCTTTTGGAAGAAAAATAACAGCAGTATCTGAATTAAATACAGGAGTTGTGTACAAATTAAGTTTGTAACTCGAGGAATGTAGATTTTATCATCTCAGTGTAAAACTTTGATGACTAATAGTTATCTTATATTAAATTTTACAAAACATCTAAGTATATATCTACATCATTAACTAAAATATCTTTTGAAAATGATGCCATTAGGAATTCCAGTTATCATTTTTGTTCACAAACAAAAATAGCTACTTCCATTATTGATGTATGTTTATATTATCTCAGTGTAAAACTTTGATGACTAATAGTTATTTTATATTAAATTTTACAAAACATCTAAGTATATATCTACATCTAACTAAAATATCTTTTGAAAATGATGTCATTAGGAATTCCAATAGTATTTACAATAGAATGCTCTTAATAAAAAATAAATAAAAATGTGATACTCATTATTTGCAAAGATTTTATTTAAGTTCATTTGCACATTAATTTAGCAGAAATATCTTGTGGTTGAGTTATCATTTTTGTTCACAAACAAAAATAGCTACTTCCATTATTGATGTATGTTTATAACTGTTAAGTCGAATGAATATGGAATATTAATGTTGTAGGTTAAATAATAATAAAAATGGAAATAAAACAAAAATAAAATTATGTAATAAAGAATTATCAAACTTGGTTCTTAGAGAGATTCATTTGAACAAGTGTCAAAAGGACCATTTAAGGAACAAATTAATATTGAGAAGGCCACACCTTAAATATTCAGATCAATTCCATTCTAAATTATTTATAATTTACAGCTAGAGCTTTGTTTTATAGAAGAATAAATTTTGATAAATTTCATAAATAATACATTTTGAAAGTAAAAATAATGCAAAAGAAAAACTAAACACTTAATTTTATATATTATTATTATTAGAATTTAAAGGAATGTTACTATATTAGCCTATTTATGAATTATGACAGGAATAAATTTGTGTAAAATACATAATTGTTAAAAATAATTGTTGTAGTCAAATGAGTGTACTGAAGAATGTAGGAACTTCATGGAGCCCAAGATCTGTTTATTTAATATACTTGATATAATTTTTTGTAAACCAATTAAGAAATACGGGTAGTCCTTGATTTGTGATTGCATTGACCTAGGATCACTCTTATGACGTTGATGTATTCAGTAAATTCTGTGATTGGCCATTGTAATTGCATGGGTTCAAGACCCTGATTCAATGGTCTTGATACATGGAAAGTATCCTTTTTCATCTAGTTTTTATAGTTTTATATTTCTGAAGGTAATGTATAGTGTCATATTAAACATTAGTAATGAGAAATCCATAAATTCTGGGTCTTTACAACTTATGATAGGCCTCTTTTGTTGAATTGAATTCCATCATAAATCAAGGACTACCTGCATATGATTCTTCCTAATTCAAGTCATTATTATAAAGAAGTAGAATTGTTTAATTCTTTATATTTTACTTTCTAATCTTATAGTAATTGTTTTATATACTTTTTTTTAATGAACAGACTTTCTGATTCCAATTAATATGTTAAAGTGACTATATTTTTATTTTGTTAATTGTAATAGTATAATGCAATGACAGAATATTTCCATCATATTCAATCAGTGTCATAAAAACTTTATCATGCACAAAATCAATGAAAAAATATAATATTTTTGATATATAAAAAAATATCATTTGTAATTACAAATAAAATATAACAATTTGTTTATAAATTTTTTTTTAAACATAAAATGAAAATAATAGAGAATTTTGCAAATGTTCATTTATTTATTATCTAGTTATCTATAAGAATTAATCAGTTTAATTTGAAAACTGCTTGTATAGATATATTAACTTTAAATGATATGATAGTTTTTTTGAATATTTTATAATCAATATAGGTATTTAATTTTTTAATACATTATAGAATGAAGACAAATTAAGAGACCAGTGTAGTGAATTACAAGACAAAATTAAACAGCAAGAACAGAAGTTTGACTTACTTAGGTTACGCACAGAAGAAAAACTTGAAAGGTATGAATAAAATGATTTTTACATACAAGGAAACTAAATTGTTTTCACATCATTAGTATGTAGCTAGTATTTGCAATACTAGAACAAAATGGCAATATTGGTATTAATACAGATATTTTACAAAGAAAAGCTTATAGATACAAAATAATAAAATTGGAAAATATGTAATTAATTTTTACCAAATACAAAAATTTATGAACATATAGCAAAATAATACTTATGAACTCATCATTCTAATATAAATTATTTGTACATTTAGCAGATATCATTAATAAAAATTAATTACTATTCAAAAACTAATAAACTAAATGCACAATTAACACATGGATTTATAAAACTTAAAAAGAAATTTAATAAATCATGAAAAATGAAAAGGGTTTTATGTTGGTCAAATTTTATTTTACCAGATTGTTAAAATACAGTAAACTTATATTATTTTAAAATTTATTTTCTTATTTAAATTATTATTATCATTTATTTTAATACTTAAATACAGTAAGACCTCGTTTAATGTAGGGGTATTACATTCCAAGGAAACAAAATGAAACAGCATTAAATGAGGTCATTTTAACATACAAATAATGAGGATAGGTGAAACAAAATCGTGAATAAAAAATATATACATAGCATTTTTTTTAATTTTATTTTGTAATGTATTATTGCTACTGTAATTTTGTAATTTTGTTACTTTGTAATGTAATTTTGTTATTTTGTAATGTATTAGCAATAAAAACATTTAATGTAGGGGTATTACATTCCAAGGAAACAAAATGCTAAATGAAACAGCATTAAATGAGTCATTTTAACATACAAATAATGAGGATAGGTGAAACAAAACCGTGAATAAAAAATATATACATAGCATTTTTTTAATTTTATTTTGTAATGTATTATTGCTACTGTAATTTTGTTACTTTGTAATGTAATTTTGTTATTTTGTAATGTATTAGCAATAAAAAAATGTCTATAATTAATGTAATACATTACATTAATTATAGACATTTTTTTATTGCTAATATCAATTTGTATTACATATATTATTACTATTATATTACATTAATTATAGACATTTTTATTGCTAATATCGATTTGTATTCAATGAAAAACCTTTTATTGCTAATATCGATTTGTATTCATAAATCATTCATGAAAAATATTATAGGCATTTTTATTGCTAATATCGATTTGTATTCATAAATCATTCATGAAAATACCTTAAAATTAGAAAATGTTTTAAGAACAAAAAGCAGTAATCAGATTGCAGTAAACTATAAACAAAAAGCCTTAAGAACAAAAAGCAGTAATCAGATTGCAGTAAGCTATAAACAATGAAAAAAGTTTTAAGAACGAAAAGCAGTAATCAGATTGCAGTAAACTATAAACAACTCAAAAATATTAGATGAAAGAATAACCATTCTAACTTCAAGGAACTATAATTTAAAGTGCCAGCATTCAGGTAAAACTAAAATAGGATAATTGTTATTTTTATTACTGTAAAATAACATTGATGATGACTGATTAAATATGAACTCAGAGACCACAGAAGACTTTCATATGTACTACATTTGCACTGATATCAAATGCACTGTGAGACAGTATAGGAGTATCAGTGCAACAAATTCCTGCGATTTCGGATTTATGTAAGAATAACAATTTGAAAAAACCACGTTATATAGAAACAGCATTAAATGGAGTAGTGTTAATAAAATATATTGCTTCGTTTTAATTAAATATCTTTTACTAAGTGTTTTTATATTGCACATATTTACATTTTGAATATGTGTATGTTTAAAATTTTTTATTATATCAGGTCATACCATAAATAATGTTGTTTTTTGCATGTCCCCACAGAACTACTACTTCTGGCAACCAGATGATGAAGTAGATCAAAGGCATGTTAAGACATATCTCATGGCATGTTCTTCATGTAATATAACATAGAGAACAACAGTTGTACATGCTTCCCTTATACTGTTAAATTCTGAAGGAAATGACAATGTCTGAAGACCACATAAGACATATTATGCTGTATAAGTTTAATCAAGGACATATAACAACTGTAGTGACAGAAAACATCAATATCATATATGGGCAAGGTACCCTGAATGTCAGAAAGTGTCAAGGATGGTTCTAAAAATTCTATTTGGAGAACAGGACCCTCATGTATATGCTACATAAAGGGTGACAACTTAAGCTGGATAATGATATGCTGAGAGCTGTTATTGAGAGGAATCTAGAGGCAATAGTCAAAGAATTGGTGCAATTGTCCATTCATGCCATTCAACTATTCGCAGGTATATATGGGACCTTCTTTGTGTGTCAAAACTGGGTAAGTGGGTACTCATGACTTCATACCACAAAATCTGCAACTTTTGGACATTTGCACTTGAACAGAGTGTTTACGGATGATGAAAAATGGATTCTGTCACAACATTAAACACAAATGTTAGCGTCTTCCTAAACATGTGCCTGCAATAGTGACTAAATCAGGACTTTTCTATATAAGATTTTGCTGAATGTTTGGGGATATACAAGGCATAATCCATTGAGCTTCTGCCACTGAATCAAACCATTATAGGGAAGGTCTACTGTCAGCAGTTAGAGCATCTGAGCATTGCCTTGTAGGAAAAATGTCTGGCACTCTTAATCATAAAGCATGGTTATTCAACATGACAATGACATGACATGACATGGGCAGAATGACTTGTGCCAAGTTGTAGGAGTTTGGATTGGAAAATCTTCCCCCTCCAGCATATTCCTGACCTCTCATCATCCAATTACTGTCTGTTTGTTTCACAGCCTCGAACATATTCTTGCTGGAAAAAATCTAGAAAATGTCAAAAAATGTGCACCAAACCCTGTCTGAGTTTTTCTAAGTGAAATTCATGGATTTCTTCAAGTCTGGTATTCAAAAACTTAAATAATGGGAGAAGGTTATAAGTACTGGGGGCATTTATTACAATTATTAAAAGATCTGTTCCAGATAAATTTTGTTTGTTTTCTTCACACATGAAAAAAAGACATTATTTATGGGATGACTTGATAAAGCTAAAATTTTAGTCCTGAAAAGAACTAAACCCAGTAACAATGATATCTAAACAGATAGAAAACTCCTCTCAACTTTTCTAATAATAATTAAACACCATTAATAGTAGCAATTAATCAATGGGTAAATTGATTACAATAATAATAATATTTTGTCATACTATCAGAGACTACAAAAACCATATATAAAGAGAATGATCACATATCCTATTACTTTTATATAGGCTTTTGTTTTAGTTGCACTACAGTATTAGACAAAAATATTTCCGACACCATATGTAATTCAAAATTGTTTATAAAGATGTAACCCATGAGTTGGTGTATTGGAACCATCAAATATAAAATATACAAAGAGGGATTTTATGGATTATCAAATATAAAGGCCATATAATAGATTGATGACTAAAAATATAGTAACTCTATGGTGCACTAAAACAAATACAGTGGTACCTTGGTTAACGACGGTAATCCGTTCCACAATTATGGTCATTAACCAAAACTGTCATTATCCAAGGTGCGATTCCTCATAAGAAATCACATAAAAATAAAAATGCATAAAAAATTATAATTAAACTAAAAATTTTTTACTGGAAACCATACCAGAATATAATAACAACTGTATAGTTGTTGTGTGAAATGATACAAAAATATGAGAGATATAGACCAATTGACAGAAGTCAAAAACAGGGCCATCAAGAGGGGGTGACATCCAAGACTTTTGTCACGGGCTCAGCATCGAAAAGGGCCTGACCATTGAGCCCAACATGTCACATAACATATCCAATAATTCACAGGCCACCAGAAGAATGCACTGTCTACCATCCAAAGCAGTTGTGCCAAAATAAACTATTTTATATCTAACAGCATTTTGATAGACGAAGGTTTTAAAAATTTTTATTCATCCCTCATCAAATGTTTTTATATTTTTTCAGCCTCATCTCAGATTAGGAATAAAAATTTAAAAATTCTCTATTTATTTAATGTTTGATATATAATGTATCAAATTTTGAATTTATTGTCTACACTTTTTAAAATAAATGTTTAATGTTTATATTACTTTTTATTTAATTTTTTAAGTGAGGCCTGTACTACAGACTTGTCACGGGCCCAAAAATTTCTCTTGGTGGCCCTGGTCAAAAACATTATTTTCTTGTTTTAAAAGATTTTTTCTGCCTAGTGCTGCACTGTTTTTTGTCTTTTTATAAAGCAGCAGAATGTCAACAGCCTTAATGTTTTGAAATTTTTTATTATCCATCTTTTGTGCTCTAGATTCCCAAAGTTCCAATGTTAATGCTGTGTAATTACATGTTTTATAACAACTTTAAATATTCCAAGATATTTTATTTAAAAATAGGATATTTTAAATAATTATTAATTAATTTTATAATTTAAAAATAAGATAGTTTAGTTGTGATGTGCCAGAATTTGGTAGCTTGCACATTGTCTAATCATTATGTATTTCTCAATATATTTCTCTCTCTCTCTCTTTCACTGACTCACTCTGTTTTTTATGTTGAAACCATAATAGATGTTAATATCTTAATATTTAAATTTGCATAATGTTATGTAAGATATTAGGATGGTAATAATATCATTAAAATATTATTTAAAAGTACAATCTATCAGATTGCACAGACATATTCAAAAATTAAATATAACACTTGTTTATGTTTTACATATAAATAGGTATGTTATACTGTTTTTTTTATTTTTATGTATTATATTGTTCTAGTATAATATTTCAAGTTTATATAATTTCATCATTTTTTCATAATTGTTCATTTTGTAAACGATTGGAATAAACTAATGCAATTAAGAAAAAATTATCCAATGTAACAACAAATTAATTAAAATATATATAGTATACTGTATTTAACATAGAATTATTATTCAATGACTGCTCTCAAATTTTAGCACCAAAATTTTCTTTTAATAAGATGTTTCTGATCTATTATATTTTAAAGCACTGACAAGCAGCTGAGTAATTTACTTCAAACTTTTTATTTCGAAGTATACCATTGTACAGGCCATCTTATCATATATTACAGTACATTAGAATGCATTTATTTTATTTGTATCAATAATCAAATAATAAATAAGATAAAAGATAATTATTTGAAGTATCAAATAAGATAACAAATAATTAATTATTTGTTATTTGAAATTATATAAAATAACAAATAATTAAAAAAATTATTTGACGATTCAAATAATCAATCAAATAATTATTTGAAGAAAGTATTTAAATAAATTTTTATTTAAATAATGCCCAGGTCTGCGTGTAAAATATACAGTTTTTTAGAAATGTTAAGTTTGGATGCTGAATATAAGTGCATTTATTTTATTAAATTTAATAAATTCGGAGTTAATTTTCATTTCTATATTACACGTGTTTTCGATAAACCGCCAACCCCGATTAGCCGCCAAAATCATCCTCCAACGGATAGTGGCGTCTTATCGGGGTTTGACTATATTATGAGAAAATTAAAGCCTGAGCTCAAATTTGGAATCATGGTTTAAAGCATTTGAAATGATACTAGGACACACTCCAAATCTATAAGCCAAACTTTTGTTGTTGAAGTTCAATGTGACTTTCATCAATATACTAATAGATATACATGGTTTTTTATTCATGGATAGACTGCTCTATACTAGCAACGAGTGAAGCCGTCCAACTGGTGGGTAAACCAATGTAGCAATGTCGTAAAATCGACGATTTAGTAAATTGACTTTCTTTTGGTGGCCAGACATATCCCATTTATGTCAATAAATATGATGACTAGATCCAAATAATTAACAAAAAGGGTATAATACCCCAATATGCGCTATTATACCACGTAACCCCACTACTGCAGTGGCTTCACTTGTTGCTAGTATTGAGCAGTCTAACCTGGAACTGTTTAAAAATTTTTAAAACCCAATTAAACAGCTGTTTGGTGCAAATGCATATATTGTTCATTGGTCAAATTGCTTATATATAATTTGCTTAATTAATTTGCAAAGAATTTCTTTCTTGTCTGAAATTTTGATTGTCAATCATTAATTTATGCAAAGACTCTTTGTATCGAATGAGTTTTGCTTTAAGGTCTTCATTTTCAATCTTCAAGTTTCTAACTAGTTCAACTTTCATTTCTGTATTCTGGTAGAGTGTTTTAATCAAATAGTAATCAGAGGAAGCAGTGATAACAGTGATCAGTAGTTTCCCGAGATGAGGATGATGGGATTGTTTTCTGGTCTGCAAATTGAAGTAATTTATTGGAAATAAAAAAGTAATTTTTCAGTGAAAAGATTTAATTTTTTTAAATACCTCCACTCAATGAAATTTTCAGCAATAGCAGTAGCTGTGAAATGCTCTAACTGGTAAGCATAGTTTTTGTCTTTCGTATCCTATTAAAACTTAGAAAACCACTGTCTCGATAAATCATAAATAATAAGCGTAGCACTGGAATTTTTTGTATGCAGACTGAAGAGGGTTAATAAAAAACCGAAAATGCTTTCTGCAATTTTAAAATTTTTACCTGTCTCAGTGCTACGCTTATTCTTTAATCTTTCGTATGGTTGAAATCTCGCTTTTTGTTGCCTTTCATTTTCATATAATTATAATTTTTTTTGGAAAATAATGTTGTATAGTCAGGACGTCTGGAAATGTTGTCGGGTTTACTTATTGCAATGTTTTTAAAAGTATAAAATGACTTTTTAATATCACTGTCACTCGGTTTAGAAATCAAATATCATGACTCTCGATTTTTTAATTGTATTTTAAAGATTAAATATATAAATGTACAAAATGCACGATAACAAGTATGAAAAATGATTTATAAATAAATTTAAATTAAAGTAATAATAGTTTTTATACTCTTTTCGGTTAAAAATGGTCTGCCTTATATGGTAAAGAGATTATAGATGGCAAAGGTCAATCCATCCAATAGATTAGCGAGTTTCAGTTTCGTTCATTCAATAGAAGCTTACTTTTTATCATGGCTAATAATTTGAAATGTTTGTTATATTTTAAAAATTGTCGAATTAATACTTTAAATTTCATGTTTATGTTATTAAATATTAAATTAAATCTCTAATCGCCTGAAATTAAATAAATACAACGAATGACGTCATCGTCCTTCAGTATTTAGGAGAAATGATATTTTAAATGTAGAAAACAGAAATCTATGCGAAGTGACGAAACTTAACTCGCTATTGGTATTTCTGTATCGACAATTAACAGAATTATATTCGAAGGAAGTTTCACAGCAGACGACGAAAAATGGAAATGGAAAACATGTCAATTAAATTGTCAACACCTGGAAAAAAAGACATTTTAATATTTATAAAGTTAATCTAATTATTATGTTTATAAGTCAAATCGAAAATGGTAACAAATTCTCTACTGCAATCCGTTTTACGTCGTATCGCTTATCTAAACACTCGCCGATTTGGCCTCGAAAGGATTATAACTTTATTTTGAAAAATTATTTCATCATCATTATAACAATTTAATTAAAACGATTAAAGGGTTTACTTCAAATCTGTTAGGCCCAATTTTACCATGAAAGTTCCTATCTACTAGTTGTTTTACCATCGACCGTCAAACACTAACTCGTAGTTACCGACGTCAAAATCAACAATTAAATTAACTGACACTTCAGTATCAATTGGATACTTTTAACCACGATACACTTACACGCGGTATGCCAACGCGCATATCTCCTACGAAATGTGTCGTCACTGTGACGTCAACTGAGTTGTAGAAGGAACTGGCTTATGGAGAACCTACGTGATTAACTCGTGTTTTATCACAAAATACGGAATTAAATTCGTATTTTTATCTAGCAACACTATTGAAGATTTTATATATATTATTTCCCGATGATTTTTAGTAATGTAATTTAACTATAATTACTAGCTGTACGATATTAAAATATATTATATCAGCAGGGCCGCCGAGAGGGGATGACATCCGAGACTTTTGTCACGGGCCCGGCATCTAAGAAGGCCCGACCGTCTAGCCTCGATGTGTCACAACTAACGTTTTGGAACATATCATAATATCAAAATACAATGTGTCACATAACATATTCAATAGTTCGCGGGCCGCCGCCAGAGCGCACTGTCTACTACGCAAAGCAGTTGTACCAACAGTGTTTGCATTTTGCAATTTTTGATTGTAGAGGTTAAATAAATAAAATAAACTAATTTATGTATAACATGTTTTATAAGTACAAAATTATTTATTAAACAGTTCAAAGGGTCAATTTTAGGATGGACGGCCGCGATAGGAGGGTGCTGTGCCTGGTGTATCCAGTTTAGTTCCCGGACTCTCATACTTACAAAGTTTTTCAGAACGGATCTAGATCTACCTGTTGAACCACATCCTTCACCCGATGGCTAATCTCACCAGGGGTATAATTAGCCCATACTGGGCATTGGAATAACCTATGGCTTAGTACCAACTTGATGGAAAGTTGTGCTACACCACACAGAAAAAATATAGGTTAGTTACGTTACTGAATCTGGTGAAAAATTTTTATTAAACCAAACTGATGCACTTTTTTAAGTGGGGTCCGGACCACAGATTTGTTACGGGCCCGAAAATTTCTCTCGGCAGCCCTGTATATCAGTGAAGAAATACACTGACGGAAAAAACCCTACTTCCATTGGGCTCACAAAATTTTTATCATGCTCATTCAATTCTTTGGATATACAGTGGTACCTTGGTTAATGACGGTAATCCGTTCCAGCAGAACCGTCGTTATCCAAAGTACGATTCCCCATAGGATTTAATTGAAAATTGAGTTATCCAAGGCGCGATTCCCCATAGGATTTAATTGAAAATTGATTAATTCGTTACGGCTCCTTTCCACAACCATAGTAAATATTAAAAATGCAGATAAAACTATTTTTAATGTCCTAAAAATATGGAAAATATCATTTATTTATTATATTGTTCCGTCTCCTTCCCACAACCATAGTAAATATTAAAAATGCAGATAAAACTCATATCCTTAAAATATATGGAAAATATCATTTATTTATTATATTTGCTACAAAAAAATTATATGGAAAATAGTTAGTATTAGTACTCCTGTCTTTCTTTAAAATTAACTATATTTTACTTACAGCTCTACTACAGGATCCAAATTTTCCTTATAAAACGTTTTCGGCCTTTCTAGGAGACCCTCTTCAGTATTCTACATAGATGTTCTTATTGTATTCGTTTTCGAACGATCCAAACAACTACAATAAGAATATCTATGTAGAATGCTGAAGAGGGTCTCCTAGAAAGGCCGAAAATGTTTTTTTTTAAGGAAAATTTGAATCCTGTAGTAGAGCTGTAAGTAAAATATGGAAAATAAACATTTATTTATTATATTTGCTACAAAAAAGTTAACATTAATAAAATGAATTGTTCGTGGAAACAGTTTTTAATTATCAAGTCTTTATTAGAAGGACAATTGAGCTCACTTCGGAGTTTTTTGACAAACAAACCCGTAAACGCTGATTAGTGGCTTATAGATTCAATGGTTATTATACAGATAAGATTTGACGTGAAAAGGCAAAATCAAATCACATATACATATATTAATATACAGGGTGTTTTCTAGCACCCTGTAAATTAATATACATGGTACTAGAAAACACCCTGTATATTAATTTTTATATATCCAGTTATTTTAAAAAAAATGATCATCATTTTCCTGTTTGTTCCTTAATTTATGAAATTAATGTTGTAACTTTCAAAAGTACTATATATAACAATTAGTTTTTCAGCTTCAAAAAATTTATTATGAGAACTATGAAATTATTATAAAAAAATAAAAAATATATATAATCACTTTTTAATAAATTAATAGCAACAAAGACAATTTTTTAAAAATATTAATAAAAATTTAAAACTAAAAATAAACTTTAAATAATTACAAAATTTATAATCTGTAATAACATTAAAAAGACATAGAAAACATACAAGTAAAATCCTCAATTTATGAGGATCTGTTATAATATTTATATTTCCTTGTGTAAATGGAGTCTTTGTGAGGAAGTTAACTCTGACCTGTTCTGTTTTATTTTATTATACTCTTTTATTATTTATCATTATTTTCAATATTATTATCTAACAAATAAAAATCAGACAGAGGGTATTTGTGTACATTACCAAACATTATTGAAGCAGCAAAGAGCAGTATTATGCAGATTTAAGGTGGAACTGAAACCGTTAGAGAAAGATCCAACGAAGAAAGTAGCCACGAAGGTAGATAGGATAGTAAAGAACAAAAACTTTCCGCTAATATGGAAGCATAAAAAGGTCACAGCACCAGCCTGCCCGAGGTTGTTCGGTTTCGTAAAAACCCATAAGAACCCAATATCGTTAAGACCTATAGTAGAGAAAAGACGAGCTCCAACCTACCACCTCGAAAAGACCATCGCAAAATGGTGCATAGGCATAATGAAGGACATGGAGCTAACGT